>JASPKZ010000521.1:0-105413 GCA_030220185.1 Diploptera punctata
ATATGCTTGATTTTTTGTACACACATTCATGCCATAATAGGTAATATTATATTAAAGTTTCATCCTTCTAGGCTTAAGGTTTTTGAGTTATTGAAGAGAAAATCCATTTAAAAATTTGCTTATTAAAATTTTTAATAAATCCCATAATTTTTAGTAAAATTTTTGAATTTTTTTCTACACGACCACTGACTTATTTAGAACAAAACTATGCATTAACTTTTCTATATAATTATAATAAAAGAAGAAAACAATATATACATCCTCTGCATATGAAATTTTTTTTTAATTACTACACATTTTATTTTTATTTTAAAAACTATCAACGTTGTTTCAAAATCCATGCGTAGAATTATTAGCCATAGTGTGTGGGACATGCAGTTAAAATTTTGTGCTTGTATCATTAAATTTGTCAATGCTATTTTGATTTGAATGTATTGAAATGCAATGAAAATAAAGTGTGGAAAAGCCAATTTGAAAGTTGCATGCACTTAAATTAGAATGTAGCATACATACCCTCCTGCAGTCATTAGGGAGACTTACAAGCGCCATAGGACACTGAAACTTCGCCAACTTATACTTTAAGGTACATAGTATTTTTTAATACGAAAAACAAAAAAATGCTAAATTAGACCGAAAATATCGAAAATTTCACCCATCCCCCTCCCCTATATGCTTCATATAGTTCATAAACATAAAAAAAAATTAGCCTATTTGAGGATGATGGCACATATCAGGTATTTATTTTAGTATATTTCTTTGTGACTATTTACCTCAATGGAATTTTAATATGGATTTTATCAGTATTGATATCTATATGCTAACCTAAAAGCATAATATTTGTGTAGCTTACTCCACCATTTCTAGTTAAATCTTACCATTAGTGATAAAATTAATATACTGATAACAATATTTCAATTGAAACGCTGGGGAAAATATTTGCTCTACATGCTAATGATATTCACGTGAAACCAGTTATTTGACCAGTGCCACTTACGTGATAAATGAATGTCTAGTCATGCTCTTTAACATCAGTTTTGTCATTGGTAAGAATTTGTCTTTTTCAATACTAGCTTCATCTCATGATCTAAAACCACTTGACTGGCTTCACGTGGCATTGGCCAGTTTAGCACAGTAGTCAATTGAGTTTTTGTAAATAAGATTAGCATAAAGGTCTTTCAACTCGTCCTGTATTACTTTAGTCAATATGTTTTTTGCAAATGGAATAAATGTTAAAATGTAAAATCATTATTGACCAATGAAACAAGCAAATAGTTAATTGTTAAACAAATGTGGTCATTGAATTTTATTTGTACTTGTAATCCGTGCCGTCAGCTCATGTGATGGTTGTCTATTTAAATTAGCAAATTATCAAACAAGTGTTGAATGCAGGCTTTCACGGCCGGTAATCATAATGTTGAGTGATTCCGGGTTCTGTGGCCGTGGTCCATAGTTGGTGTTGATACCAGACGTTTCGCCCTCAACTGCGGAGGGCATCTTCAGTGGCGAGTGCTTCTAGGCGTGTTTCCTGGTCGGAAGCTCTACTTAGAGTGAACGCTGCGGGTGTTGTATTGATACTAGTGGTGGGAGCAGGGTGAGCGGGCGTGGCTCTTGCTGATTGGCTAATGGTCGTCTCCTTGTTGTCCCTAGTGTTGATGCATTTATTTTCTAGTGTACGGTACCAGGCCTTGGACAGTTTAATACCTTCCTCTTTTCTGTTAATATTTTCTTTATGCTTGTGTATTTCTATAGCCTCTCGATATAATCTAGGGAAATAATAGGAAGTTGTGGCTAAAACTTGTGTATCATCGAATAGAATCTGGTGTCCATTCATAATGGCATGTTCTGCTACAGCCGATTTATCCATTTCTCCTTGTCTGCAGTTTCTTTTGTGTTCTGATAAACGGGTGGCTATACTTCTTTTTGTGGTCCCTATGTATGGTTTACCACACGAACAAGGAAGTCGATATACGCCGCAAGTGGAGAGAGGTGGCCGAGGATCCTTAGCTGAGCGAAGGCAGTCTTCTATTTTTCTGTAGGTCTGTAAACTGTTTTTATGTTGTATTTTCGTAGGAGTTTCCCGATACGATCTGTGACTCTTTGTACATATGGTAAGTAGGCTATGCTGGTTGAGGGTGTGTTATCCATTCTGACGTGCGTCTTCGTGGATGTATGGTTTGTCTTATTTCCTTGGATGTGTAGCCATTTTTCTGGAAACAATTGAACAGATGGTGTTGTTCTTGTTTAGGTGTTGTGGTTGGCATAACTTACAGAGCGACTAAGTTATGCCAACCACAACACCTTAAACAAGAACCACACCATCTGTTCAATTGTTTCCAGAAAAATGGCTACACATCCAAGGAAATAAGACAAACCATACATCCACGAAGACAGCACGTCAGAATGGATAACACACCCTCAACCAGCATAGCCTACTTACCATATGTACAAAGAGTCACAGATCGTATCGGGAAACTCCTACGAAAATACAACATAAAAACAGTTTACAGACCTACAAGAAAAATAGAAGACTGCCTTCGCTCAGCTAAGGATCCTCGGCCACCTCTCTCCACTTGCGGCGTATATCGACTTCCTTGTTCGTGTGGTAAACCATACATAGGGACCACAAAAAGAAGTATAGCCACCCGTTTATCAGAACACAAAAGAAACTGCAGACAAGGAGAAATGGATAAATCGGCTGTAGCAGAACATGCCATTATGAATGGACACCAGATTCTATTCGATGATACACAAGTTTTAGCCACAACTTCCTATTATTTCCCTAGATTATATCGAGAGGCTATAGAAATACACAAGCATAAAGAAAATATTAACAGAAAAGAGGAAGGTATTAAACTGTCCAAGGCCTGGTACCGTACACTAGAAAATAAATGCATCAACACTAGGGACAACAAGGAGACGACCATTAGCCAATCAGCAAGAGCCACGCCCGCTCACCCTGCTCCCACCACTAGTATCAATACAACACCCGCAGCGTTCACTCTAAGTAGAGCTTCCGACCAGGAAACACGCCTAGAAGCACTCGCCACTGAAGATGCCCTCCGCAGTTGAGGGCGAAACGTCTGGTATCAACACCAACTATGGACCACGGCCACAGAACCCGGAATCACTCAACATTATCAAACAAGTGCTTTAATTCAAGTTCTTCTTATTGACTTTACAGCCCTTTGAGTCTAGCCATAGCTTCTCCTTTATTATGAGTTTCTAATTATAATAATTGAGTTTGTATTTTTTAACATTCTTACCTCATATGATTGTTTAATTGGACATATGTTTCAAGGCTGTTGCCCCATTGTCAGCTTTTCACAAACTGATTTTTTCTTATCTTCAAGTTGTCGGCTCTGGATCTGTGTTCCAAAGAACTTGGTAATGAGGCTCCTTTCTTCGGGATTTTCAAAGTTTATAATATCTCCTTGTTTTTCTGTATATAGATTTTTTTCCCATATCGTGAGTTCATTGGTATTTTCTAACTGTTTTAATAATTTTGTATTTAGATCTATTTTGTTTTTTTCTGTCCAAACGTGAGCTGTTACTGCAGATTTTCTACTTCCTTTTTTTACATTTCTTATGTGTTCTTTAGATCTAAGATTCCTAAGCAATTTTAAGGTACTAACTTCATGATTAAAGATTACTGGGTTGGTCTAGGAAGAGATGGTTGGAAAATGTTTGTAGACTGAAACAGTCCTATCAGGACTACAACATGAAAGGAAGATGATGATTTCGTTAATTTGAATTGTACAAAAAAAATGACCATGGCACGCAAAATTTTACCAAAGGAGGAACTTGGTTTTAATTCACGCACTGTGTGAATATCAAGCAAATATTTACAATAATAAAATGATGAAATGAATGAACATGTGAATCAGTAATTTTTTGAAGTGTGGCACATGTGACAATGTCTATATAGGACAAACTGGTAGACCTTTTATCTCTCGGATAAAGGAACACATGAGAGCATATAACAGAAATTTAAAAAATTCAAAATATGCTAACCACCTATTCCAATTTAATCATTGTTTCGATCCAAATTTTGAAATTTTACATATTTGTGATAAGGGTAAGAAGTTAGATCATTTGGAGGCTGTAGAAATTAATAAATTTAAAAGTAGTAAAAAACTGTTAAATTCTCAACTTGATTTGAATGAATCCCCTTTGTTAAATTAAAAAAATTAAATAAACATTGTTGTATTGGTGCTTAGATCAGTTGGAACACAATTCATAATTTGTTAACATATCTGAAGAAGGTACAGTGTACCGAAACAGCTGTCACTGAATTATATAATAAATATGAAAATCAAATGACACTATGTTTTATTTTTATTTAATTAATTTTTTTTTCTTTAGTGAGAAGATTATATTTGCTAGTTTTTCTCCTTCAATCTTAAGGATGTTAAAGATACCAACACTTCAAAATCCTTATTATGTTTGTTTAATATTATTCATTGAGAGTAGTTAATAATAATAATAATAATAATAATATTATTATTATTATTATTATTATTATTATTATTATTACAACAAGAACTTCAAAATCCTGTTAACCAATTATTAAATCAGATTTACCAAGGTTACTAATAAAATCTGAAATTAATCTAGTACAAATTACATTGTTACTTTATCAGTATTCTACGTACTTAGGCACCTTATAACTAGGCTATTTACTTTACAGACTATTGGTTCCTATCTTATACTGTTTGTGTAAGCCACTTAGTAGAAGTTAAAATTGAATAATGTGATTCATTAACACTCATTTGCGTGATTGATCAATGGTTCGTAGCATTTGGCACTCTCGGGGAATTAAAAATGTGTAAGAGGAAAAATTTGTGTTTAGATTGAAGTGCTTAGAAAGTTCAGGCGGTAAAGCATTAGCGTATAAAGCTACAGGTTCTGGGTTCAAACCCCAGTCTAAGCATATATTTTTCTAAATTTGAAGAGAAAATTTTTCGCCTAGACCGGGACTCGAACCCGGGACCCTTGGCTTTCTGAGCCAAGTGCTCTACCAACTGAGCTACCGAGGCGAGTTACGATCTAGACGCAAATTTTTCTCTTATATACGTTGTATTCCCTATCGCCAAATGCTTTTGAAACCATTGTTTCTATCTTTGCAAATGGCGGCTTCTTAGTTAAGAAGACATTTATTGGAAATTTAACATTACTTTAAAAGCCAGTAAGGCCTCTAATGATGTTTTTATTATTAATTTAACATTTCTCAATGAAAGATAAATTAAATTTGAAGAGAAAAATTTTCGCCTAGACCGGGAATTACAACGTATATAAGAGAAAAATTTGCGTCTAGATCGTAACTCGCCTCGGTAGCTCAGTTGGTAGAGCACTTGGCCCGGAAAGCCAAGGGTCCCGGGTTCGAGTCCGGTCTAGGCGAAAATTTTTCTCTTCAAATTTAATTTATCTTTCATTGAGAAATGTTAAATTAATAATAAAAACATATATTTTTCTCTTCAAATATATTTTGTATATATTTAAATATTTCACACATATGTATAATTCATAAAGGATCTTGCCAAACCAATGATGCCTTCATTTAAAGTTAAACTTATGCTGTAATAAATTTTCTAGTCCTACTCTGATTTCAGATAAATATTTTTCTGTTATGAACAGAATGTAGAGATAATAAGATGTACAAAGCATTACAATAAAATAATTCTTCAATGTAATAAAATAGTTTTTATTTTACGGCATTAAAATTTTGTTTATTAGTTGGTTACAATTATTGAATTGATTGATATTTTCAGGAAGTAATACTATGAGGTTTTATGTAACAATCATTAATTGAATCAGATTTTCATTATCTGATATTTTGTATCTTTTCCAAGACTAGTTTCAAGGAAATATTTAACATTTTCAACTGGTATTTGATGCCAGTACAACATATGAGGTGATGTTTAAAACCTGATCATTTAATGATTGTTATTGAATTGATTATTATGTTCAGAAAACATGAGGTAGAACGTGGAAATGTTCCAAGCTGGGGGGGGGGGATGAATAAGATATAATCTTATCTGCAAATGCATAGTCACAATTGTGTAATACATGATGACCTTCATGAGTCTACTTCTAAATATACATGCACTTTGTAGTTAATTTAAACAATAAAATTATCAGGTATAATTAGGGAATTTGCTACGAAAGAGAGCAATGTTCCTAGAATATATGTATAATTATTATAATATTCATAAAGGTTCCGGTTGTTCTTAAATTTCTAGATATGTTCCTGTTTACACAATATGTGCAATCCTACTTTCAGTCTTCCAGTCAAGGTGTTAATAGTAATAATATGTAAGTATTTTATTTGAGGTCACTCTAACATCCAAAATCAGTGGAATGACAATGAACAGATAGCAGGCAACATATTAATCAATAATTCTAATTCTAAATTGCATTAATTATATTAATACAATTTAATTAAAATTACTTTATTAGGAATTACCACTGAGATATTATTTACCACTGAGATATTATTTATTATGTAAATTTTTATCACTCAACTCATTCTTCTTCTTAGACTAATTTCAAAACCTGATCCAGTTCCATCATCAGTATTTTGATGATCTTGTTGCTCAGATGTCAAGAACAACAGTCATCAAAATACTGATGATGGAACCGAATAAGGTTTTGAAACTAATCTAAGAAGAATATGAGGTGAGTGATAAGATTAATTTACATAAATAATTAAATTAATTTTTTAATATTTTAAATTAGTTAATATGTTAGATATTTTAGCTAGAGGTGTGTTATATTAGGATGTGTCGTAGTTTACTTTGTCATCAAGTGGACATTACCATAGTAGGCCACAATGTTGTCTTCATATATTTTCTTATATATATTTTTTTTTATTTTCTCATTGTCTTTTGTTTGAGGAATTTAGATAAATCAATATACTAGCCATTCAATAAAAACAAATATTTTTTTAAGTTTCATAAATCTATGATATAGGACACATGACTTTACTTCCCTTTGAAGGAAGTCATTTGTAAAGCCATTTCTGTCTAGGTTTGAACCTGTAATGGATTGAAATAACTAACTCACTAGCACTATCAAACCTGTTGGTTCATGGCCACTAGCTTTCCATACATCCCTATTCTGATCAAGTTTATTCCAATCATCCCCTATATATTTTATGTTATACTTTAAATTAACATACTCCGGAATTGGATATAGTTAGAAAAATCCTCTATATAATTTATCTCCCTCATATGATGAATGTTATTGTCCCACTTCATTCTTCCATGCCTCTCTTTCCTTCCCCTATTTGTGCACATGTCCTATTGATTGCAAAATATTGATTAAAACATCATATTTGCAAATGTTATGTATTAGAATATATAGTCATTAGAAGATATAGCAGTTATAGATAATACATTGAGTGAAATAATACCTCAATCTTTGCAACTAAATTATATTAGAATTTATATTAGAAGATATAGCAGTTATAGATAATACATTGAGTGAAATTATACCTCAATCTTTCAACTAAATTATATGAATTCTACATTTTTGGACAATCATACATCCAGTATAGGGGTGACATGTTCAGCATGTCAGGTCTCCCAGCCATTGTAGCTGGTTTTCTCAACTTGGAACTGCTAGTTATTGTAGCTATCCATATTTCTCACAATGCAGTGTGGGTCTAATCCCATACTGGCTGAAATTGCATGGAAAATTTCTTTCCCCATGGAGACTCCCTCCAGAGCAAGTCTTGTAGTTCTGCATCGAGGCAACATGCTTGAAACTACTTGCCTATGATGCCTAGTTACTATTAATCCCTAAAATTGTTATAAATTGATATCCATTTCAAATTTCTTTTTTGAAATTTTTGAAAATACATTATTGTTTTGTTAAGTAATGTAACCATCATCGGCCTCAAAGATTAAACCTTCTGGTCTGTTCCATCTCAAAGTAGTTGTTCATGCCATCTCTTAAATGGTTGGCCAATATTCCTTTTTCCTTTTGGACTACAGTGTACATGCTGTCTACATGTCACTCCTATATTGGCTGGATGAGCATCCACATTTGTGATTAACATGTGGTTGTGCGGCCAGCAGCCAGATAGTTGCTTAGGACTTTCTATGTCTTCCACATCATTTAATGTAGTGTAATGGACTCTGTTGTCCTCAACACCTGATCTGTTATCTAATATTGAAGTGTATTCAAAATATAAAATAAAATTATTGCTTACCATTTTGCAATGGATGGACTAGATAAAGTTTATGTAATTTTGGACATATAAAGAAAAAAAGAACATGGGTTCATTAAATTGTATCAGCTGGTACAAAAAATAGCAATTATATTAATATTTAATTTTAGGAAGTGATATTTTGAGGTTATTTTAATTATATTATTTTTAGTCTGATCATCTTACCGCAATATTAATGTTCAAGAACAAATCAGCATTAATATTGAGGTTAGATGATCAGACTAAAAATAATATAAGCAATTATATTGCTTATTATATGTATGTAACTTGAACTAGACTAGTATTTTATCTTTATAAATTAATAAATAAAACTCTCAAAGTTTTGTATGATTTTCATATGTATTTAATGAATAAAACTGTTAAAAGTTTTAAATGATTTTCATAAATTAATATTTAATAAGTAGAACTATCAAACTTTATATGATTTTCATATATATCTAATAAATAAAACTATTAAAGTTTTATATGATTTTCATAAATATTGAATAAATAAAACTATCAAAATTTTATGATTTTGATAATAATATTTATGAAAATCATAAAACTTTGATAGTTTTATTTATTAAATACATAATGGATTTTCATAACACCAAATCAATTATTTTATCTGCAATGGGATTGGTTAGTTCATGTATAAATATTCAGACATAAAGAATTTGCTTGTTTTATAATTTCTCTAGGTAAAACATGGTTTGGTTTTCTTCTTTGGTTGGAGTAATATGTCCCCTTTAAATATTCAAACTTCCCCTCTTCTGCCAAATGCTTTTGGTACTGTGCCATTCCAGGAGAGTTTCTGTCTTCCTCTTCCCCTTCTCCTCTGCCACTTGTATTAATTTATCAACCTCTCCTTTTTTCCCCTCCATGAAGGTCAGTGGCATCCCCCGCTCCTCTCTTGATTAACATTCAGACATAGTGCAACACTGCAGGAAATCCTTCAGCTATATACAATGCCATGTTTTATGAGTTGAAGAGATTTTATAGCAGACATTAAATAATATTTTAAAGTTTGGCAACATCGTTTCTCTTTTTATTAACCTTCCTGAGGAAAGCATTCATTTATATTTTTGCTGTCATAAATGCTGGGTTGAACCATTGTTTTCTTCCATCTGCAAGAACATCAGAGAAAGGAATGTTAAACATAGTAATTTACAAATACATCAGGCAAGATTCACTGCTTGGCTCTCAAAATAGATAAATAAATAAATAATAGGTTCAAATTTTATACATGAGGTCCCTTCAAATCCATTTTGTGTAATATATTTATTTAAAATTATTTTTTTCCATGGAAATTTCTTAACTGTTCATTCATTCATTCATTCATTGACTTATTGCCGAAAGGTAATAATTAGGGCTCTGTATTGGGGAAACATTATTTTTTTTTAATTTTTATGTCTGAAAACGAGGCCCAACATTATATATATATATTTAGGGTCATAGAAAGGAATGTTAAACATAGTAATTTACAAATACATTAGGCAAGATTCACTGCTTGGCTCTCAAAATAGATAAATAAATAAATAAATAACAGGTTCAAATTTTATACATGAGGTCCCTTCAAATCCATTTTGTATAATATATTTATTTAAAATTATTTTTGTCCGTGGAAATTTCTTAACTGTTCATTCATTCATTCATTCATTGGCTTAATGCCGAAAGGTAATAATTAGGGCTCTGAATTGGGGAAACATTTTTTAAATTTTATGTCTGAAAACGAGGCTCAACATTATATATATTTTGGCTCATTGAAAGTCAGAAGAAAATGGTGGGTTTTATTCATCCTTTTTCCTTTTTTTTTTTTTTTTGCTTATTAGTCTTTTTTAACCTTTTTTAGGTCTTAATTATTTTTTTGTTGTAATTTTACCTTCTTTTGACTACATTTATACCATTTGTATAATTCAAGAATCTGCAAAGTCTAATCTCAATTCCAACTTCATTTAAAAACATTAACTAATTTTACTTTCTGAAGACTTTTCAGATTCACAACACTTTTGTTCCATGAGAAACTATTGAACCCTCATATAATATCCAGTTATTTTTAACCACCAGCCTACTGTCTGCCTGAACTATTGTATTTCAACTTAAAATTTTCTTCTAAGAATTTGTCACTTTTTGAAAATTGCCTTGAGCAGAGGCTGAAGGCAGCGAGGTTGTCTTTAATCACTCTTTAGCAACTGCAACACTTTTTACGTCCTTTTTCCAGTTTTTAGGATATATTTACGCCTTTTTCTTCTTCTTCTTCTTCCTTCATATGATAGACCTAGTGGTCTGTTACGGTCTCAGTCCAACGTTTGAAGGGTCTGCCCAAAGATCTCTTGCCTGGTGGCTGGTAATTTAAGATCTGATGTGGTATTCTTGTTCTGCTCATTCTTCGTACGTGAGATTTCCAGTTGTTTCTGTATTTTTGTACATATTCCATGACTGATTCTGTGTGTAATTCTTACCATTTTAAAGGTCTTTTATAGGCATTTATAGATCCTCAACTTCCGAGCCCTAGTAATAATACATTAATTAGTCACAAATTAATTAAATTAAATTTTAAAAAATCATCCACTGAGTAAATATGTTTTCAATTGGAGTATGTAAGTGTTAAAGGATTTAAATATCAAAATTTCACATTTGATATCTTTTGGACCAATGAGTTCTAAGAATCATTGCCAATTTTCTGTGAATAGTTCATAGGCTTAACATGAGCTTCAAACTTTTATAAATAATGGAGCTTTAATTACGTCCTTTGTATTGATCTTAACTCTTATTATATATGACGATTTACATCTAACTGAATTAATATTACTTTAAAAATACCATAGTAAGTAACATTAAGAGGTTTGATGTTTTTATCATTAATTTAACACTACTCACTGAAGGATAAATTATATTTGAAGAGAAAATTTTTGCCTAGACCGAGACTAGAACCCGGGACCTTTGGCTTAGACGAAAATATTTTGCTTCAAATATAATTAAGAGATTTATTTAATAATTAAGATATTTGGTCTGTATATTCTACCTCTTATGGTTGTTTTGTTGAACATATGTTTCAAGGCTTCTAAGCCCTATCTTCAGCTTGTAGAGTCTGTACAAACTGAAGATGGGGCTCAGAAGACTTGTAACATATGTTCAACAAAAACAACCATAAGAGGTAAGAATACACAGACCAATATATCTTAATTATGGATGAATATTGTTAATTAAAGTATAGTATATATATGTATAAACAATATAAACCTCTAAAAATTGGCAATAGAGCATAAATAACCAAATGAAATAGATTTTTTCTGGACTTTTAATATACCTAGAAAAAAAAGTTATTTGTGAATGTTTTTAGAAGTTATAGTAGACTATCACTGTTTACTGCATGTCATGGTTAACAGACTGAGATTATACTGTCAAATAAAATTTATTCTACACCCAATTTTTATTATTAAACTATTTACACGAGTTAAGCTATATAATTTTAGCAGTCCCTAGCGTATATATATATCGTGTGTGAGTGTATGTGAGAAAGAGAGAGAGAGAGAGAGATACACACAGTGTGTCATGAAGAGAAAAATTAATGCCTGAACTGGGATTTGAAACCAAGACCTCTAACTCTATACATTAGTGTATTAACTGATATGCTATCTAGGCATCTCAGTGCAAACAATTTTCTTCCTTATTTGTGGCATGAATGGGGAATGAAAGACATGCATGGAAACTTCTTGTAGGAAAACCAGAGGGAAACGCCGTTGGTAGACGAAGAATGAGTGTGGAGAATGATACTAACCATGATTTGAGGGAAGTAGATTATACAGGGAATGATTGGAAAACATTAGCTCGGGATAGGGATGTATGGAGAGCTTGTGTCCTGCATGGCCATTAACCTATAGGTTTGATAGTGCCAGTGAGTTAGTTATGTATAGTTCATAAATGTTCGCACTCAGATAACTGGATAGCATAGCGGATAACGCACTAACATATAGTTAGAGGTCCCAGGTTCAAATTCTGGTTCAGGCATTAATTTTTCTTTTCTTGACATATCTGGCTTCCATTGCTTAATGCAAAAGTTTAATTATAACATACATATATATATATATATATATATATATATATATATTACCCATCCAAGTATTTTGTGCAGGCGGAAAATATGTTAACTAACAAACTGTCTTTCTCTTTCTATTCCTTACTACGTTGCCACTTCCTGTCCTTTGTATTATGTTGTTTGATTGGCAGGTAAAGAGCTGACAAATACTATGTATTTTAATGATCCGTCGTTCTGCGTGGTCAGTGGAAGAATGACTAACTTGACAACCCTTTACTTTTGGGGTTATGTCTAGGAGAAAGAGCTGTCCCTTCCTTGCCCTTCTCATTACATGTTGCCACTTGTGATTTATTGTGAGGCTGGTAACAGAGAGACGGCAAATACTGTGATTTTAAATGATCCGACCGCTTGAGCGTTCAGTGCTTAAATGACTAATTTGACAACCATGTTAAGATCTTTCGCACGTGTTTAGAGAATCTCCCCCCACATTTGAAGTTGAAAACTTTCAATACGTGATCGGATGTACAGTTTTCTCCTACATCCCTTGCACAGATTCAGTAAATCGGCGACACTAGCGCTAAAACTCTTCCCCTCCGCCCGTGAACGGTTAACTTGGATGTGTAATATATATATATATATGATTCAGCCTTATTGACATTATGAAATGTAAATATTGATTAAAAGGGACCTAGTAATGGAATTCCAAGCTAGAATTTGCTTTAAAAAATCTCCATTTTGAACTCACGATCTCCCAAATACGAATCTAAAATGCTATCACTTGAGCCAATTTATTTGGTGGATGCTATTTTGCAAATTATAAAAGCAGGGCAAGATAATTAATATGCAAATGGCAATACAAACTTTGTTTTCTGACAATTTGAATGATGATTAGTGGTCATACAATAGAAATGACAATGAGAAATGATGGTATAGGATGCATTTAAGAGGAATGTATATACCTGACTAGTACTAAACTCAAGTTTCAAGGAACAGTCGTAAGTCAAGGTCTAGAAGATGGGCGTTGACTAAGTTCGAAGAAAACTTGCTCTGCTTCAGGCTAAAAGTAGAGGTTTTATGTTTATACAAGTGCTAAAGTGTTTCATGTACTTATGCCAAGGAGTTTATCGTTTATATAACAGGGGAGAAAAATAGTTCTTAATATATTTATATCCTTGCAATAAATATATTTTAAAGTGACTCTTACTTTAAGGGAGGAAAGGAGATTACAAGTATTTGAGAATAAAGTACTTAGGAAAATTTTTGGACCAAAGAGAGATGAACAGACAGGTGAATGGAGAAGACTACATAACAATGAACTACATGGTTTTTATAGGAAGCCAGATATAATAAGAACAGTTAAGTCTCGTAGACTGCAATGGGCAGGACATATTGCACGTATGGGGAATGGAAGACTTGCCTGGAAGCTTCTTTAGGAAAGCCAGAGGGAAAATGCCCAGCTGGTAGACCAAGAATGAGGTGGGAGAATAACATTAACTATGATTTGAGGGAAGTAGATTATACAGGGAATGATTGGAAAGGATTAGCTCAGGATAGGGATGTATGGAGAGCTTATGTCCTTGCTGCCATGAACATACAGGTTCGATAGTGCCAGTGAGTAAGTAAAGTCAATGTATTTAAACTGGGCATTTAAGTCAATTTATAGGATTATCCATTGCGGTTTGAGTTGTTAATGTATGTTATTGGTATATATGGTTTAACTGGAAATTTCTTTACCAATGTATATGATCATCATCTCCTTTATCTCTTATCAGGAGCATAGGGCATCCATAAAGCATCGTCAACGGATTCTATTCTGACCAATTTCTTCACTTCCCTCCATGTTTTCCCCTTCTTTGCAATTTCTTCAAGGATTGTTCTCTTTCATGTCTGTTTTGGACTGCCTCTTCTCCTATGTCCTTGGGGGTTCCAATCCAAAGCAATTCTTTCATTCAAATCATGATCTTTTCAATGTATGTCCTGTCTAGTTCCATTTTTGCTTTTTATTTCTGTTTTAATTTCTTTCTGGTCACTTTTTTTTTCATCCTATATAATATCCATCCATAGTAATTCTGCCCAAAGGCAGGTCCTTCACTGCAATCATAGCATTTTCATGCTATACTTGCAGCTTTACTAGGGAATTGTGTAGGTGTGGTAGCTTCCCGTTGCTTTCCACACCGGTGAAGGATTATGGTGACTATTTAACTCATGCCCCAAATGGGAGTCAATGACCAATCACGTTTCAATGATTTCTGTTTTACAACCAATCAGAGTCGTGTTTCACCAAATATTTATCAGTGTTATAATTACCATATTAAAGAAAGCTCCTCCTTACAATATTGCGTTCCTTTGGCAATAAATAGTATGATCTGGTTGCAGTGATAAACAAAAGAAGCAGTAGAAGCGTACCTATCGTTTCTCATTTGTTTTCAAACATCGCCGTTTACATTAAACATATAAATATTTTAAAATAACTATAGTTAAATAATGATTTGTGAGTAAACAGCTTAATTTTATTCGTTAAATAGTCCTAACAAATGCCACTCTTGATTTCGAATTTATCGATAATTTGGAAATCACTCGTGGCATTACTTATGATAATGATAATGGTAAGGAGGATGGCCATATGATTTCGGGGACCGTTTGGGCCTTAAAGTTTTCCTGACATTTGTCTTATAGGTGAGGAAAAACCCCGATAAAACCTCACCCAGAAAAACTGCCCCGACCGGGGATCGAACCCGGGCCCGCTGCGTGACAAGGCAGCACGCTACCTCGAGACCACAGCGGTGGACTCTATATAATATATAAGATAAATATTAATTTTACTAGTTAAATGGAGACAACGTGATCTTTATAACAAACCAGATATAATAAGAACAGTTAAGTCTTGTCAACTGCAATGGGTAGGGCATGTGGCATGAATGGGGAATGAAAGAGGGGCATAGAAGCTTCGTGTAGAAAACCAGAGTGAAAGTGTATCTTTGCCAGGATGCTATAATTACCAAGTGTTGAACAATAGATATCAACCAGCAAAACTTACATTTTCCATAAGTTAGGGAAAGATACAAAATAGGTTTAACGCTGTGGTCTTGGGGTAGCGTGCTGCCTTGTCACGCAGCGGGCCCGGGTTCGATCCCCGGTCGGGACAGTTTTTCTTGGTGAGGTTTTTATCGGGGTTTTTCCTCACCTGTAAGACAAATGTCATGAAAACTTTATGGCCCAAACGGTCCCTGAAATCATATGGCCATCGCAATCATCATCATTCATATTCATCTTAGGTTAAGCTTAGGATTAGGGACTCTCCTGGTGCACCATTATCATCATCATCACCCATCATATCATCGGGGCAACGTAACCCTGCCTTCAAGGCGCCCCAACCTCAGAAGTGGGTTACAAGCACGCCATGCCAGGAGAGAAACCAGGAATGTCGAAAGACATACCAAGGGCATTTGAAAAAAAAAATTAAAATAATGGACTTATTATATGTGAATCAATAATGAATCAGATGTGAGTGACAAATTAAATGAATATCACCACATCAAATTGAAGTTTAACTGACCATTTTATATAATTTATGTGTCTGTTAACAGGAATGATGATTATTAACTAACATTGCTACAGAGGAATATTTGTTTGATTGAGAGAATGTGGATAAATTGGTATGTCCATGACTCTCTCAAGTTCAATGTAAAGTCAAACAAAAAAATATGTAACCATGTTCTTTTGAGTTCTCTATATATACTTGAATTTCCAGCAAGGAAATGTAGCAGATATTGAATTATTACATATTAAGATTAAATTAAAATGCTTCATACCTCACCTCGTATCCAATATTCTAATTAGACTACAGTTTCAAAGCCTTGGCAGCTTCATCTTCAGTAATTTCTCGCTGACTGATATGTCGATCAGAAGAACTATTTCTTCCCTCTGTTGGTGGACCGATAAACCTCCGGATCCAATCAGAATCCGCAGGAATTTCTAAGTTCATAAGTTTTTCTTTCTTGTTTTATGTGGATTTTTCCCAAACTATGAGTTCTTTTTATTTTTCTATTGTTTAATTAGACTGACTTTTGATTCAATTAGATGTTTTTCAGACTAAGCATGAGCAGCTACTGCTGATTTTTTCACTTCACAATTTTTTGACAGTTCTAAGATGTTCTTTCACCTTGTGTTTGTTTTCAAATTTCTTTTTGTTTTTTCTATGTAAATTTTGTCACAATTCCTACATTTGATCTGATAAATTCCTGATTTTTCTTCTTTATTTTTTCATTTTTATTGAGTTTTAATTATAAAAAATGGTGTGAAGTGGAAAAGTCAGCAATAGCTGCTCATGCTTGGTCTGAAAAAACATCTAATTGAATTAAAAGCCAGTCTAATTAAACAAATAGAAAAACAAAAATAACTCACAGTTTAGGGAAAAAATCCACAGCAATAAATAGTTGTATTTAAATATGCGTACATTTTTTTAATATAATAAATTTGGGAATTTTTAACATTACGCCGTTTCATTGATTCTTATGGTGTACATTGATGATTATTACTCTATAGGTGTTTGAAATTATAATGTTGATATTATGTAGGCATTCTGGAATTAGGACACTTTTAAGTGCAGTATTTATTAAATGATAATTTAATAATTCAATAACAGTTTGATGATTTGGAAAGCAAATTGTTATATAATGTAAATAGCTAATAGTACATTATGTAACAAATTATTTAGACTATGAATTATTCCATATGTCACTATCTGACTTTTACAATCAAGCATCTAGTTCATAATTGATTTTGGACTTGAACTGCGAATTTTGGCTCCATTTTCTGATAGAAAATTCAAGGTGATTAAGATAATTATGAAACAGAAAGCTTCCCACATAAAACTGCATTAGATATTCAGTACAAAAGATTTATTAGAGATTGAATTTTTATCATCTCCTTTTACAGTTTTAAAAAGTTCTGTTTGAAGGGATATCTAATGTGGTGTATTTTAATTTAAAACTACTTTTTCAGACCACATTACTTAGTTGATACTTTTATTATCTTATGTAGAGGGATGTATTGCCTTTGGTTCCGAGGGTCGCAGGTTCAAGTCTGACCGGGGTCGATGAATTTTTACGATGAAAAAATCCAAGGAGCAAGTCCTCCAGGAAGGACTTTAAGCCGTGAGTCCCAAGTCTGAACATTTTTAAGCTCGTAAAAGTTCCTTAAGCCTGAATAAAGAGGGCCTCTAAGCAAAGTTTACTGACATCAATATCTAGTTACCTGTTAGATATCTCATTGGGTTGGTATGTTGTCTGCATGACATCTATGAGCAAATAAGGTAACTAAATATAACTTGGTCTAGTAACTCCTTCCAAAGGAGAGGCTATGGCTCAACAATGGGCTACATCATTATAGATATAAAGGGGAATGTATGATGAGTGTATGTATTTGTATAGTGATTAGTGGTTGGCACAGTGGACTAGTGGTTATGCTCCTTGCCTCTGGTACAGAGGTTGCAGGTTCAAACCCAGCCAGTGTCGATGGATCTTATGTTGAAAAAATCCAAAAGCATGTCCTCCGGGAGGGACTTTGGGTCCCAAATCTGAAGATTTTCAGGCTCATAAAACATCCTTAAACCTGAATAAAAAGGCCTCTAAACAAAATTTACCGAATTTTCTCATCCTAATACCACCTTGGTTTCCTAGATGTCACTATGAGGTGGAACACTGACTCCAGGACAAGGAGTAACATATATCCAAAAATTAATTAGTATGGTTGAATTCCTCCCCTGTAGGGAGAACACCTAAGTCTAATTGAGATATACAAGGGCTTACAAGCAGAATTAATAGTGATAGTGTGTTTTATGAGGGATGATTTGTTGAAAAAGGAAAAGATGAAACATGTTATCTACATATCTTAATCATAATTAAGGAAAATATGCATTTTTTAAATCCTTTTCAAAAGACTCATAAAAAGATTGACAGGGAGTTGCCCATTGTTGTCCCCTCTTGCTATTCAAAAAATGTTCCCATTAAATTGAAAAATATTGCTTTATGCAGAGTTTTGTTAATGGAATATGTTCTTTAATAACTTGTTGGTTCAAATTATTTTGGAACAGCAATTCTTCTAAATAAATCAGTCTCTGTGGAATAGGAACTCTTGGGAAAAGGGAGCTAACATCAATCAAAATTAAGATCTCTCCCTCTTGCAACTCTTTGTTTTTAATTTTGTTAATAAATGCTAAATGGTTCTTAACTGTGAAATTAAGTTAACTAGAAATAATATATTAGGATTTTTAATATACGGAAAGTAAACCAAATACACTTCACTATATCACTGCAAATTCACAACATGAAATGGTGAGTCTTAACTTTCTAGTGCATAGACTCCTTAGCTTTCCTCTGAATAAGGATCAGAATTCTAAAGAGCTAAACTCATGTGTTATGATTTTGAAAGTATTGTTAATAAATTAGTTTGGAAAATTAAATTTAAACATTTAATGAATCCATAATTTTGCATTTTGCAGTTGATAAGACTTGTTTTGTCACTTCCTAATGCTCCCTTTCTGATGAGAGGTCTGAATAAAATGTTTGAAGGATTAGATCCTAGAGTGGTGTACACTTCGGGATCAAATTTGAACACTCTTCTTGACATTCTGAAAGATAAATAGAGCCAACTGAAAAATCAGGGTTTTTATGAATTATTAATTAAAAGACAATTGAATTCCTTTTTAAATTTTATTAATAGCATTCACAGAAGTATTAATTTCACAATAGAATTAGAAACAAATAATAGTATAAATTTCTTGGATTTATCAATAAAACACATTGATAAAGTTTGAGTTTGGTATCTTTCACAAACCATCTCATACTGATACCACTATCCATAGTTCTTCTCTTCATCCATATACTCATAAGATGGTGAGCCTTTAATAGTTACATTCATAGACTTTTAAATATCCCTCTTTCACCCTTGGAATATAATAACGAATTGAATATTATTAAACAATTGGCTGTTAATAATGGCTACGACCCTGAAATTATAGAATGTTTAATTAAGAAGGTTCATTACAAAAAACGCAATTAACAAAGTTTTTCCTTCACCCAAAGAAAACATAAAGAAATATGTCATAATGTCATACATAGGCCCACTTTCAAATACAATATCTAAACACTTTAAAAAGTTGAACATAATGTGGCATTTAAAACTAATAAAACTCTACAAAATGTAATAAAAAACAATAAAACCAAACAAAAAAAAGAAATTATCAGGTGTATATAAATTGAAGTGTGGCACATGTGACAATGTCTATATAGGACAAACTGGTAGACCTTTTATCTCTCGGATAAAGGAACACATGAGAGCATATAACAAAAATTTAGAAAATTAAAAATATGCTAACCACCTATTCCAATTTAATCATTGTTTCGATCCAAATTTTGAAATTTTACATATTTGTGATAAGGGTAAGAAGTTAGATCTTTTGGAGGCTGTAGAAATTAATAAATTTAAAAGTAGTAAAAAACTGTTAAATTCTCAACTTGATTTGAATGAATCCCCTTTGTTAAATTTAAATAAATATTGTTGTATTGTTGCTTAGATCAGTTGGAACACAATTCATAATTTGTTAACATGTCTGAAGAAGGTACAGTGTACCGAAACAGCTGTCACTGAATTATATAATAAATATGAAAATCAAATAAAACTATATTTTTTTAATACACAAGTGATCTTCTTGGTGATATAATATTAAAATATATATGTAGTCAATATGCCATTTCACCAATTAATGTTTTAAAATGGTCAACAAGTTTCTACAGCCAAGCTGTCATTCTCAAGACCAGATATTGAGAATGACAGCTTGGCTGTAGAAACTTGTTGACCATTTTAAAACATTAATTGGTGAAATGGGCATATTGACTACATATATATTTTAAATAAAACTATGTTTTATTTTATTTAATTAATAAATATGGATTTTCATCAAGTAAACACCAACTCAATTGATTATTTTATGAATTAAGTTGTCAGAATAAAAATGCATTGGGCAATCAAGAAGGTCTATTTCAACAAGGTTTAAAGAGCATATGATTCATTTTAGATTTAACAGAATTGAAAAGTCTAGTGTTGCTCAACATATTTTTCACAATGATCATGTCATTAACATAACGTGATTA
The DNA here is from genome assembly GCA_030220185.1 of Diploptera punctata. Taxonomy (NCBI): domain Eukaryota; kingdom Metazoa; phylum Arthropoda; class Insecta; order Blattodea; family Blaberidae; genus Diploptera; species Diploptera punctata. The sequence goes on from JASPKZ010000521.1 coordinate 20,402, forward strand.
GATTGGTCTGTTATTGTAAATTTCTTGATGTTTTAGAAAGTCTGGAAATATTAAAAAAAATAAAGATAGTTAAATATAAGAATTAAATTAATGTTTTTGTTACCTCACCTCATATCCTTTTTCTTCTAGACTGCAGTTTCGGAGCTTATCTCCATCAACAGTAGTCTCTGGTCGATTGGTGTTATGTTGTTTCTTGGCGGTTTTCTTCTTCCTTCTATCAGTGGACCGACGAACCTCTGGATCAAGTCAAAATTTGCAGGAGTTTCGAAATTCATGAAATTTTGCAAATTTTGACTTGATCCTTTGGTCTACCGATAGAAGGAAGAAGAAAACTGCCAAGAAACAACATAACACTGGTTGACCAGAGGCTACTGATAATGGAGATAAGCTCCGAAACTGCAGCCTAGAAGAAAAGGATATGAGGTGAGGTATTAAAAACATTAATAATTTAATTCTTAAATTAAACCTCATAGTGTTTTTTACCCCTGTGAAAGTTAAATAGTTAAATATATTTAATTTAAATAAAGATAGTTATGAATAATGACAAAAGCCCTATTCCCTTGGTTAAGGGTAAAGAGGTTATGGTGGTGGCAATAACAGGCATTGTATCAACTCATGTGACATGACTTAAGATTTGGTTGAAGTGTTTTCTTGTTTAGGTTAGAATAAGGTTATTAGTTGTTTGGTTCAAGTTTACAAGAAATTTGTAGAAAGAGACAGCAGTGCTCACCTCTCTCACTTGCACCAGTGTTGTCGGTGTTTCTTCACCAGATGTTAATAGGGTAATGGGGATGACGAAAACTGACAGCAGGGTTGGTTCTTTCTTTTGTACCAGGGCGAAAGCTGTCAAAGAGCTACCCTTATATCTCCATCTCTCTCTTTGCCAAGTTAAGCGGGATATACAATAGTTTTATTATCATCTTGATTCAGTCTTGAGAATGACAGCATTGCTGTCAAAATACATCAATGTTTTTAAATGTAATGTTTGGTGTATGGATTCAGTTTAACACATTCAGTACCAGGCACTGACCAGGGCATTCAAACCCACAGGCCAGCCATTTAAATACCCCTCTTCGTGGCACTTCAGAAAATGGACCATTATTCACAAACTATTAGTCCTAGAAAATTCAAATTTTGTACACACCGAAAGGAGATATCCTAGTAGGATTTGATGGTGTGATATCTCGTATAAACAGGCTCCAGGGTGCAGAGGAATGCACATTTCATGCAATACCACACTGTTTTAGAGTACAATTATAGTCTGAATTTGACTTGCATACCATTCTCACTAAAATACCATATTTTGTAATTTTCCCCGGATTGTGTATCAATTTCAGGAAGTGGAAGTTCATCTTCACTTTCACTTTGTGAATCTTCTAATTCAGGAATCAGTTCATTACTTGAATCGTCATTATACAAAATATTCACTAATTCTTCTTCAGTGAGATATTTTTCTTTCACCATGGTTTCACTCACGTACAAACAACAGCACGATAACGAGAAAGATATACGACTGCATTGGAGCCTGGAGGCAAGTTTGGGTGAACGAATTCCATGTGTTGTTTGTTTTAAAAATAAAAGGGGATTCACCAAGGTTATACGTGTCAAACAGGAATAGAAAATGTACATTTACATGCCATCTATGATCTCCAAGACATACTAAGCCAATACAAAATTTAGGCGCCGAATATAAATGCGGTTTGTTCGCGCCCGCTCTAAAATGAGTTAACTGACCAATGGCCGCATACACGATAGTCTCTTTAAACACCTTAACTGGTTTGCGGTACTGAATGTGTTAGTGCTGTATTAACAAAATCAAAATCATATTACCACCAAGAAGTTACTATACCAATTTTGAAATATATTAAACAGTACCAACTAAATTGGAAACACCATCTTGAAGGAATGAGTTCAAATCGGATCCCCAAAGCTGATTATAATTATATACCAAGAGGACAAAGATCTCTGGGCCGTCCTATGAAACGCTGGAGGAAAAATTTTGTATAGTATTGTAACAGGCCTTGGCCTAATACTTGCAAGGAAGAAGAAGAAGTTACTATAAGTAGATATATAATAATGGTGGTGATTTGTAGTAATAATAATTTATTTTATTGTATCTGATACTTTGCCTATAATTTGTTGAATATACTTACATATGCAGCATGTTGTTTAGTATGAATGTGGTTGTATTGACAACCTAAACATTCATGTCAAAAATTTTCTGTAAAAAAGTAAGTGTTCAATGAGTTTGTATTCATTTCTTTCATTGTGATATGTGTTGTTGTTGTTGTTGTCTAATGTGCTGCATCTAACACTGAAGTCATTAGCAGTCTTCCTCCCCAATACATAGAATATTCATGTTTGACAGCGATACAGTTGTTCAGATGACCTTTGTCCATTTCTTCATCAGGGTGATTGCATAAAATGCATTTAGGTGAAGGCAGAACATTGATTTTTTTAAAGTTGTTTTGCCAGACAGTCATGTCCTGTTATCATTGTGATATGTGTGTGGAATTCAATGCATCTTTGTTCAGGGAAGATTGGTCCTATTTTGAAATGATGTATCTGTTTAGATAATTTATTTTGTTTACATACAGATAAAGGATGACCTCCTGGAGACAACATATAGACATAGATATATAAATAACATAGATAACATCACAATTTGATTCAAAATGTACTTTCCATGAGGCATTTTGTTTATATTTGCTTAGTCTTTTAACAGTTAATTAATGAAATACTATTGTATTTCCTTTGTTACATAATGTATAGATTAAGGTTCACTAACCTTCTAAATCCTATATGGGATAGTAAAACTTCCATTTTTCTGCACTTTAGGTATTAAGCTTCTGAACAATACAGTTTTATAATTTAATTAGCATAGCATTATAGTTTTAATCAGCAATATTGCACATTTTTAATCATTACTTGATTTTTTGGTTATATTTATTAGTTTTCTAGTTGTAAAGTTGATTTCATTATGCATAGTACTAACTTCTTTCTGGCTGGAATTATGTATATATATATAGTAATTCTGCCTGAAGGCAGGTCCCTCACTGCAATCATAGCATTTTTTCATGCTATGCTTGCAGGTTTACTATGGAATTGTAGGTGTGGTGGCTTCCCATTGCTTTCCACACCGGTGAAGGATGATGATGACAATGATGATGATAATGATAAGGATGATGATGGTGGCCATATGATTTGAATTCAGGGACTGTTAGGGCCTTAAAGTTTTCCTGACATTTGTCTTACAGGTGAGGAAAAACCCCGATAAAGACCTCACCCAGAAAAACTGCCCCGACCAGGGATCGAACCCGGGTCCACTGCGTGACAAGGCAGAATGCTACCTCAAGACCACAGCGGTGGTATATATATATATATATATATATATATATATATATATAATTATTCTAACACACAATTTTTTTTTAATATTAAAATACCTATTACTGTTATTTCCCACTAACTTTTTAGTATACCTAGTTTCACCATATATACCGAACTAAAGTTTTTAAAGTAAAACTAAAAAAAGATGTTAGATATTTTAATGTAATTTTAGTGTATTAAATTATATATTTCAACATATTACTTATTATGGAGTATGAGGTGAGATTTAAAGACTCATTATTTATTAGTTATTAACTTGGAAACTTCATAATGTTATTTTCCATAATTAATTTATGATATATATTACTTATAGGAAGAAATTTTCTCATGGAATTTTGGCCAGTATGGAACTGATGCCCATTCAGCATTGTGAGGCAATATGGATAGCTACCATAAGTAGTGTCTCTAGATTGAGAAAACCAGCTATAACGGCTGGGGGACCCAACATGCTAACCACATGTCACCCTTACACAAGCTGGATGATTATTTACCTCTGTGATTAACACATGTGGATGTGAGGCCAGCATCCGGATGGTAGGCCAAGGCGCTCTAGGCCTGTCGTGCCATGGAGTAGTATTACTTACTGCTCAGCACCCAGCTCCGTGTGTCTGAAAGGAATTTGCTGTCTCAGCTGTTAGTACTATGAGAAGCATAGAAGTGTACCTCCTCCCACTCCCCACACTTCCCTCCACAAACATACAGAGCTTGGACTCGAGCTGTACACTTTGCACTGTTCAATTTTCAGAATTCCACCTCTTGCACAGACACAGGCTCTTGGCTATTTTCTATTGCAACATGCATAGTCTCAATTGGGAAATCCGTCACTACTGACACTTAGTTATGCTCCAAGCTATCAATTATGGGTGCATCTTTTCTTACAAACAATGTCCTCTAGTACTGATAAAACTGAAGGTCCAGAGGTCTGGGCAAACAGGAACCTTTAACTATATAGATAAAATCAGGTACGTGACCTTTATGGCACACTTGTGGCAGGATTCAGCTGGAAAATCCAACATTAATTCTGGAACAATGTGTTGATTCCTCTAATTATAGGCCCTAAACACTGTATTTTCATGAATTTTTGCACTTGTTAACTGTCTTCTGACAGAAATGAAGCCTGGTGGCACTAGAATAACTCACTCTGCATCTAACCATGATGGAAGAGGGGTGATTAGCCTGTTGGATTTTCTGAGCTGTTTTATGAGCTTCCTGAGTGTTTAAGGCATACATCCTGTCATTCTTATGATTAAATCTCTATTCAGTGGTGAGAATGTTATCATCAGTGAAGTGGATTCTTGGGGGTTCACTGTTAGTACGAGGAGGCATTGGCATCGTAGCTTTCTCTGCGTCATCAGCCATGAAGTTAGGAAATATCCTATGTCCAAGGTCCTCATGAGTAATGTGGACATTGATATTTTTGACATGTTCAGCTCCCGAGCCATCACTAGGTATTTCTGGTCAGGATTTGGCAAATATTAGCCACCACTGCTTTCCATTCAACAAGTTCTGGCATTTTGAGGATGGTCTTACCTTGGACAATCCTCGAGAGATTCAGTATCAGTGAACTGCCAGATAGACTGATAGATAAATATTGTGATGATTTTCATCTTCTTTAGTCTTAAAAAATGTCACCTGCAATTTTTCCTAACTTATGTAAGGCCATCACAGTTATACAATTTTCATATTCCCCATATTCCATGTTGAAAACTTTGAGGTAACTACTTTCTCTTACACTGATCAATTCACAATGAACAAGAGCATAATTGAGCATAAAGATAGTTTAAAACCATCAAAATATGTTGTACAATTTGTGTAAAAAATTTGTATCAGTGTATATGGCAAGATTAGGTATATTTTGCATATATATTTCAGGGAGGATTATGTGAAATTTTAGATTTAAAACAATAAATTTGGTTAATAATAGAGCTAGATTTAACATTTCTTTCTACTTATATAAATTCTTGTTCATCCAAAGGCCAATAGTTGTCGCTACCAATACATCAACTGACATCTTCTGTTAGAAACATTTTTATTGAGAATTTATACATTACTTTTGAGTGGTAAAACTTCATTCTTTCAATGTTTTTTTTTTAAATTAACACTTTCCAATCCTGGAAGAATTAAATTTAATAAAGAAAAATTAATGCTCGAACTGGAACTTGTGCCCTAGATCTAGCACCTCACCTCATAATTACAGATTTCTCAAAGACTCGTTTCGATACTTCTTTGTACCATCTTCAGCTCTATCTAATGTTTTAGAGTTAAAAATAACTCTACTATTAATTAAAATAAACTTCATAGTATCTAACTAACTAACTCACTGACACTAACCTCTCCATACATCCCTACCCTGAGCTAATGTCTTCCAATTATTCCCTGTATAATCTACTTCCCTCATCATAATTAATGTTATTCTCCCATCTCATTCTTCATCTATCAACTGGGCGTTTTCCCCTCTGGTTTTCCTACAAGAAGCTTCCATGCACATCTATTCCCCATTCGTGCCACATGTCCTGCCCATCACAGTCTATGATATTTAACTGTTCTTATTATATCTGGCTACCTATAAAGACCACATATTTCACTGCTATGTAAGTCTTCTCCGTTCACCTGTCTGTTCATCTCTCTGGTCCAAAACTTTTCCTAAGAACTTTATTCTCAAATACTCATAATCTTATTTTCTTCCTAAAGTAAGAGTCCATGTTTTGCATTCATATAATATAACTGGGAGAATAACAGTTTTATATGTTTTCAGTTCAACATTTTTTGTAAGCAGTTGAGACGTCAAGCATCCCTGTAATGTGTAATAGCATGCATTCCAGAATTGAACCTATTTGTACATCCCATTTCTATTTGTAGTATCACTTCATTTAAATATTAATGAATATAGTTGGTATTTAAAATTTGCTGCCATCTTCAAATTTAGGGACAATTGAACTGAGAAAGCTACATTGATCACAATTTCAAATATGTCTGATTTTGTGTGTAGGAGCAGCCTGCGTACAACCCACAAGTGGAAGCCATTTCACCTACATTACCTCCTGAATCACTGCAAGAGGATGCTGCATTCCGAGCGACAAAGGATGACCTGCTGCAGCAGATCAGTAAGGTGGACCGGGAGATTGCTAAGGCTGAATCGCAGATTAGTAAGCTGAAAAAGAAACAACAGGAGTTGGAGGAGGCTGCAAACAAACCAACTACCATGAAGGAGGAGGAGGAAATAACACAGCCTAAACATCAGTGTCCTGCTCAAAAGATCTATGCTGAAAATAGAGTAAGATTTTACTTTTATTGATGAATATTGCAGAAAAATGTAATGCCAGACATTAAACATCCTTCAGAATTCAATATTGATGTAATACATGATAAAATTCTGTTGAGGCATTACTCACAATATAAAATTAGTATCTGTCATTTTGGCTTGATTTTTTTTTTAAATTTGAAGTTTTAAAGTTTTAATGAAGTTGAGTATGTCGGTACTTTTCAGGTAGTTAAGGCAAACATTTTTCTCTTTAATATTTTATTTTAGGGAGTGATGTTTTGAGGTTATTTTAATTAAATTATTTTTAGTCTATTTATCTTACCTCAATATTAATGTTGATTTATTCTTGAACATGTTTCGATTATATCATAATCATCATCAGCATCTTGCCCAGACTGGTTAGATTTATGTTGCACACCCTGGATGTCGATGTCAGCTCCATCCTGTGGTTGGCCAAAGAACCTCCAAACAAGGTCATGCTCCGTCGGTATTTGAAAATTCATAACTCTGTTTTTGTTCTTCTGAATATAGATTTTTTCCCAAATAGTCAGCTCTTTTGTATTTTCTAACTGTTTTAATAATTTAGTGTCTAAATTTATATTATGTTTTCCAGATCAAACATGAGCAGCAACTGCAGATTTTTCTATTTCCCCATTTTTAATATTTCTTATGTGTTCTTTGGTTCTAATTTTTAGGTTTCTTTTTGTTTTTCCTGTATATGTCTTTTCACAACCCCTACATTCAATTTGATATATTCCTGATTTTTTATTTTTATCAGTTTTTTAATTTTTGTTGGTTTTTATTAGTTTATTTAAACTGTAGTTATTTTTCGGTGCTAATTTAATATTAAACTTCTCAAATATCTTTTGGAATTTATTGTGTACCCAATAAACAAAAACAGAGTTATGAATTTTAAAATACCGACGGAGTGTGACCTTGCTTGGAGGTTCTTTGGCCAACCACAGGATGGAGCTGACATCGACATCCAGGATGTGCAACTTAAATCTAACCAGACTGGGCAAGATGCTGACGATGATTATGATATAATCAAATCATGTTCAAGAATAAATCAACATTAATATTGAGTTAAGATGAACAGACTAAAAATAATTTAATTTTTCTCTTTACCATTGATTACAGTAGTTTAGTTGTGTACATTAATTTACTTATTTCAATTATAATAATAGCTTTAGCTTCTTAATATTAATTTAACTTATTTTATATTTTATATTTTGCATTTAAATGTAGTAAAATTACACTTAACTGAAGTAGTTCCTATCACTCCTCTTGGAAGCATAGGGCCTTTTGTAAAAGCACCAGACTGTATTTTGCCAAATTCCTGATTCCATTCCAACTTTTCTCTTGTTCAATTTCTTTATTACAGTGTTGTGCCATGTAATTTTTGGTCTTTCTCTATTTCTATGCAATCCCTGTGGATTCTATTTCAGAGCTCTCTTCAGCACACTGTCTAGTTCTCTTCTGAGACTGTGTCCAATCCTTTTCCATTTGTGTTATTTAATCTCTTTCTAAATCTCATTCTGTGATGTTATCCTCCATAATTTTTCATTTGATATGGTTTTTGGCTACCATATTCTCAAATAAATCTGAGGCATCTATTTATATATATTTGCAATTCTTTTATATAAAGCTTCTTATAGGAAAACCAGAGGGAAAACGCCCAGTTGGTAGGCCAACTATGATTTGAGGGAAGTAGATTATACAGGGAATGATTGGAAAACATTAGCTCAGGATAGGGATGTATGGAGAGCTTATGTCCGTACGGCCATGAACCTATGGTTTTGATAGTGCCAGTTAGTGAGTGAGTGAATGCAATTGTTCCTTTCCAAGTCTCATGCCCATATAGCAACATACTTTCACGTTGCTGTTGGATAGGATGTAATCAAAATGTCACAGAAAAGACTTAATTTTCTGAATTTCCATCCACATACAACTTATCACTTTACTGCAAGAGGCATCAGCCTTTTCACAATACAATTTTTAATGACTTCTTAGCTATGCATTAAATCTGTTTTCCATGTTAACTGATTATAATGTATAAGATGGTACTGTAGTGTATTGTTTATTTTTTATTATTTCACTCACCTCATACTTCATATAAGTATGAGGTGAGTGAAATAATAAAAAATAAACAATATTAAAAAACCTCATAGTGTTATTTCCTATCTACATAACTTAATAAAGTTGGCTATCAAGTCATAGGAAAACAAGAATAACGTAAACAACTGGAACAAGATGGCGGCTTCAAACATACAACATTTCAACGAACATTTTTCGAAAACTAAGATAGAAATTAAAAGATATTTGAAATTAAAAGAACTTAGAAACAAAAGAGCTGCAGATATCAAATTCATTAATAAATGTTTAGAAAATAATATCACTCCAAAATTTGTTCGGAAAATGGTTAAAAACAACAATAACCAACACCAAAAAAGTTTAGAAAAGAAAACTCTCAATTTGGAAAAAGTCAAACATTACACAACTATAAGTAAAATAGACGTAGAACTGTACTTTTTACATCTAAGATTAACCAACAGTTTAGGACAAATAATTTGGGATAACCTAGAAAAAAACTTCTACAACCAATTGAACCTCAAAATGAAGAAAAAATTTGATGTACAAAAGAAAAAGATAATTAATTTAAAACTTGAGTTAAAAAAATTGAAGAAAAATATAAGTACAAAAAGTATAACCACTACATTAGGGAGGGATAAAGGAATTGAGAATAATGTAATTAACCTATCATCTGAAAAAAAAAAATATATGAAGTATGAGGTGAGTGAAATAATAAAAAATAAACAATATTAAAAAACCTCATAGTGTTATTTCCTATCTACATAACTTAACTGTAGTGTATACTTACTATAATACAATTTTCGTTCTGTTATACAACAAATTAATTCTATATTTATTAATTAAATAAAAATAAAACTTAGTTTTATTTGATTTTCATATTTATTAAGATATAATTCAATGACAGCTGTTTCGGTACACTGTACCTTCTTCAGACGTTACAAATTATGAATTGTGTTATTTTAGTACATATCAACTGATATTGGATTTATCAATAAAACGCGTTGATAATAAATTTGAGTTTGGTATCTTTCACAAACCTTCTCATAGTGATACCGCTATCCATAGTTCTTCTCTTTACCCATATACTCATAAGATGGCAGCCTTTAATAGTTACATTCATAGACTTTTAAATATCCCTCTTTCACCCTTGGGATATAATAATGAGCTGAATATTATTAAACAATAAGCTATTAATAATAACTATGACCCTAAAATTATAGAATATTTAATTAAGAAAATTCATTACAAAAAAAATTAACAAAGTTTTTCCTATACCTAAAAAAAAAACAAAGAAATGTCATAATGTCATACATAGGCCCACTTTCAAATAAAATATCTAAACACTTTAAAAAGTTGAACATTAATGTGGCATTTAAAACTTTACAAAATATAATAAAAAACAATAAAACCAAAATAAAAAAAGGAAAAATTATCAGGTGTATATAAATTGAAGTGTGGCACATGTGACAATGTCTATATAGGACAAACTGGTAGACCTTTTATCTCTCGGATAAAGGACCACATGAGAGCATATAACAGAAATTTATAATATTCAAAATATGCTAAACACCTATTCCAATTTAATCATTGTTTCGATCCAAATTTTGAAATTTTACATGTTTGTGATAAGGGTGAGAAGTTGGACCTTTTGGAGGCTGTAGAAATAAATAAATTGAAAAGTAGTAATAAACTGTTAAATTCTCAACTTGATTTGAATGAATCGCCTTTGTTAAATTAAAAAAAATTTAATAAATTATTGTTGTATTTGAAGAGAAAAATTTTTGCCTAGACCGAGACTCGAACCTGGGACCCTTGGCTTTCTGGGCCAAGTGCTCTACCAACTGAGCTACCGAGGCAAGTTGCGATCTAGATGCAAATTTTTCTCTTATATTAATTGTAATTCCCTCGTGCCAAATGCTTGAAACCGTAGCTTCTATCTTTGCAAATGACAGCTTCTTAGTTAAGACATTTATTGGGAATTTAACACTACTTTATAAAGCCAGTAGGGCTTCTATTGACGATTTTATTATTAATTTAACACTTCTCACTGAAGGATAAATTATATTTGAAGAGAAAAATGTTTGCCTAGACCGAGACTCGAACCCGGGACCCTTGGATTTCCGGGCCAAGTGCTCTACCAACTGAGCTACCAAGGCGAGTTGCGATCTAGATGCAAATTTTTCTCTTATATACATTGTAATTCCCTCGCGCCAAATGCTTGAAACCGTAGCTTCTATCTTTGCAAATGGCGACTTCTTAGTTAACCCATTCCCTTCAAGTTTAAATGCTCAATGCATTTTCCCAGAAACCGGATTTAACTTACCGTAAATTATATTGCCTATTTTCAGACATTCAAAACAAACAAAATATAACGGTACTTGAAATTACAATAAGGGTGAAGGCAAAAACACTTCCTCTACTATTCATAAATGCTAACAAAAGAAGGATATTTAACTGCCGGCGAGTCTACCTCGTCTTTTGATGCAAATGGGTTAAGAAGACATTTATTGGGAATTTAACACTACTTTATAAAACCAGTAGGGCTTCTATTGACAATTTTATTATTAATTTAACACTTCTCACTGAAGGATAAATTATATTTGAAGAGAAAAAAATTTTCGCCTAGACCGAGACTCGAACCCAGGACCCTTGGCTTTCCGGGCCATGTGCTCTACCAACTGAGCTACCGAGGCGAGTTGCGATCTAGACGCAAATTTTTCTCTTATATACATTGTAATTCCCTCGTGCCAAATGCTTGAAACCGTAGCTTCTATCTTTGCAAATGGCGGCTTCTTAGTTTAGAAGACATTTATTGGGATTTTAACACTACTTTATAAAGCCAGTAGGGCTTCTATTGACGATTTTATTATTGATGTTGTATTGTTGCTTAGATCAGTTGATATGTACTATAATAACACAATTCATAATTTGTTAACATGTCTGAAGAAGGTAGAGTGTACCGAAACAGCTGTCACTGAATTATATCTTAATAAATATGAAAATCAAATAAAACTAAGTTTTATTTTTATTTAATTAGTAAATATGGATTTTCATGAAGTAAACACCAACTCAATTGATTATTTAATTCTATATTATACATATTTCTTCTTTTCATGATTGAAAAGAATAAATAAGAAGTTTTTATTTAATGGATAAGTTAAACTTTTAATATGTTCTTATTATTAATTTCATACATCTCAATGATGGATAAATCATATTTGAAGAGAAAAATTATACGCTCAGACCGGGACTTGAACCCTATACGTTGTGGACGTATATAGAGAGAAATTTGCATTTAGATCGGTACTTGCTCAGGTAGCTCAAATGGTAGAGCACTTGGACTGGAAAACCAAGGGTCCCGGGTTCAAGTCCCGGTCTGAGCGTATAATTTTTCTCTTTAAATATGATTTAAACTTTTAATATTGTAACTAACTCACGGGCAGCTATCAGACCTGTAGGTTCATGACTGCATGGACATATAAGCTCTCCACACATCCCTATCCTGAACCAATGCTTTCCAGTCATCCACTGTATAATCTACTTCCCTCAAATCAGTTAATGTTATTCTCCCACCTCATTCTTGGTCTACTAACTGGGTATTTTCCCCTCTGGTTTTTCTACAAGAAGCTTCCATATGCTTTCATTCCCCATTCATGCCACATGTCCACCCATCGCAGTCTACGAGACCTAACCGTTCTTATTATATCTGGCTTCTTATAAAGATTATGTTGCTCATTGTTAAGTATTCTTCTTCATTCACCTGTCTGTTTATCTCTCTTTGGTATAACATTTTCCTAAGAACTTTATTCTCAAATACTCGTAATCTTCAGTTTTTAAAATTATATAGTGATTTGAAGAGAAATATTTTCTCTTCAAATTAAATTTATCCTTCAATGAGATGTGTTAAATTAATAATAAAAACATTATATAGTGAGATGGATTGCTTTTGTCTAAATATAAAATTTTAAGGTGTAACAAAAACATGGAGTAAAACTGCTTATATTGTTGATACATTTTAGAGTCGGTATAAACATCTCACCTCATCAGTTTAAGGGGGGCGATGGGTGAAATTTCTATTTTCTACATTTTTTGAGGTAGACACTTGATTTTTTGTAGATATATTCACTGCATGATACATAATGATGTAAGTTTCATTCTTGTGAGGCATTTATTCTAAGACTTTTTAAATGTTATATTAAAAAAATTGCATATATTATAATTAAATCGGTTCCACAATGTTTTAGTAAAATGTCTGATTGTTTTACAAGACCCCACAAATTTTTTGGAAAACATGATGCATTAGAATTCTTATAATGTGAATACAAAGGGAGAAAAAATAATGTTGTACTCCATGCGTGAAAGTACAAAAAAAATTAATAATTGCATGCATTTTATTTTTTATTTCATAAAATACTACTTCAATTATGAAACCCGTGCACTACTTTGTTACTCGTTTTTAGGACATGCAGTAACAATTTGAACCTTCTAAGGCAAAATTTGTGAATTCCATTCAATTTTGAATGTACAAAAATGCAGTGAAAATAAAAGTGTTGAAAAACAAGTTTAATGATTTGCATGCAGTTTAAATACAATGTGTAACATACAGGCCTAATCAGCACTCTAGGGCACTTAGAAGCGTCAAAGGCCTCTGGTATTTTGCCAACATATACATTAGAGTACATACTATTTTTTAGTACAAAAAACAAAAAATGCCAATTTTGATCTCAAATGGTCAATTTTTCACCCATCACCCCCCCTTAATTCTTTATGGAAATACATTAGAAAATAACATTGAGGGTTCTACTTAATAAATAAGTCTACCTTCATCTTACCTCATATTTCGTTGTTTCTTGTAAGACATGTCACAAAGCAGAGATGTCTTACAAGGAACAATGAAATATCAGGTAAGATGAAACTTATATTTAATTAAGTAAACATTATGAGGTATAATCGCGATATCATGGAAGCATGAATCCTATGAGGTGAGTTGTTTAAACAATATGTTCTCCGATGAATTTAAAGATGAAACTTATTTATTAAGTTGAAATCTTGTTGTTTTCCAGTGGATGGATGTTGACTCATTAACCCATTTGCTTCAGGTTTAAATACTCAAAAAATTTTCCCAGAAACTGGATTTAAGTTACCATAAATTATATAGTTTATTTACAGACATTCAAAACAAACAAAAGATAACGGTACTTGAGATCACAATAAGGGTGAAGGGAAAAAAACACATTCTTCTACTATTCATAAATGTTAACAAAAGATAAACCTGCCACGGGATGTACAAAATATATAACAGCAGAGTTAAGCGAGTGTACCTCATCTTTGAGTTGATGGCCATTTAACTGCTGGCGAGTTTTATCTTTGAGGTGGATGGGTTAATGATCTTGCCTTCCAATACAGATTTGTTAGATCTTGATGCTTTTTTATTTTGTAAAGTCATCTGCCCCAGAGAAGGCAATCTATGTCCATTACCTACGTGCTTGAGAACTAATTATGTGATTAACATATCATACGTATTTGGCTGCTGAACAATAATGTTTTTGTTCTCTGGTCCCAGGTACTTATGACTGAATATTGACATCATCCCTGTATCATATTTTACAGTCAGAAATACTTTTGGACATTGAAAGCAAGAGACAGTCAGTATGATTTAGAAATGTCAATCACATACTTAAATCTCAAGCACTATAGTTGGTGTTACAGATGTGCATGTATTTGTTACTGTTATTGCTATTTCACTGAGATGAAACTTTTGGATATTTATATGAAAGTAGGTTGTATAATTGCCTGTCTAACAGATCTGTGCCCCCCTAAGATATGCGAACTAAAGCCTTATTTCCTTTTCTGTCCCAGTAAATCATTTCCCTCCCTGGATTCCTGTCTCTCTCTCTTTTCTATCTCTCTTGCACTTGCACTCCAGTGTTGTCAACTCAATTCCAACCTTGCAATATTCAAGAGCCATGACACTGGGGGAAGTTTGGCAACATCTCTATTCAATAAGTTACTGTTGCTGTTGTTTGACATAGTGGGAGGGGAGTGCGGTGAAATGGTGTGAGTATAGATGTGTACTTTTCTAAGAACAATGTCAGCGCTAAAGGGCACAGATCTGTTGGTCCGAGTATACATGGGTCTGAAATTGGGTTAAAAGTACAACATTATATAACCAATATTCTTATTTTAAGATATTTACGTAATTATATTGTAATATGATTTATTTCAGAAAAAGGCTCAAGAAGCACATTCGTTATTGGACAAGCTAGGACCTAAAGTTGAACTGGTAAGTAAATATAGAGCATTTTTTTAAGAAAAAAATTATTCGCTCAGATTGGGACTTGACCCTTTGGCTTTCTAGACCAATTTTTTTACTGACTGAGCTATCTGGATGAGTTCCAATCTAAACGCAAATTTTTTCTCATATATACATTGTCAATTCCCGCGCACCAAATGCTATGAAACCATTGCTTCCATCTTTGCAAATGGCGGTTTCTTTATTAAGAAGACATTTATTTGGGAATTTTATATTACATTATAAAGCCAGTATGGCTTCTTTCGATGTTTTTATTATTCATTTCATACATCTCAATGATGGATAAAATATATTTGTAAAGTAAAGTAGTCCCACTACAGGCCTCGGGAGGCCCTTGGGGCAGTAGGAGGTTAAGGCTCCCACTTTTTCTAGACAATCGGCACTTGATGTCAGCCGGGTTGTCAGCCCTGCGTGACGGCCGCCTTTACCCCCAGAACAAGCGTCTGGTACTCATTTCCGTTAGAGGCTGAGTCGACCCCAGGGGCGTAGTGCCGCCGGAAGGTTTTGGGTCAGTTTAAAAATCCTGACCCCACTGGGACTTGAACCCTCGACCTTCCGGCTTGTAGCGCAGTACCTTAACCACTACGCTGAAGAGAAAAATTATATCTCAGACTGGGACTCGAACCCAGGACCTTTGGCTTTGTAGACCAATGCTCTACTGACTGAGCTATCTGGGCGAGTTCCAATCTAAACAATTTTTTTTCTCTCTTATATACGTTGTGAATTTCTGCACACCAAATACTATGAAACCTTTGCTTCTATCTTTGCAAATGGTGGCTTCTTTATTAAGAAGGCATTTATTTGGGAATAATTTTTGTCTTCAATTGTGATTTATCCATCATTGAGATGTATGAAATGAATACTTAAATATAGCATTTATTTAACAATTCAAGGATGTATTTTAAACATTTGTTACACAGAGTATAGTTATAGTTGAGCCATATGTATAATCCTTAATTTCTTTATGATTGTAGAGGGCATATTTTTATGTACTGAAAATTGAAATTGAAGCATGTTATAGTATTTTTTCAATCGATTGAAAATAATGCCTGAACAAGGAATCGAATCCCGGACCTCCAACTCCATATGTTGGTGTGCAGTCCATTATACCATTCGGTACAAAAGCTAACATTTTGTTCTACCTTTACATTTGGAAGAAAATGTTAGTATTTATACCGTGTGTTGAATGGTGTAATGAACTACACACTGATGTACAGAGTCGGAGGTCGGGGTTCAATTCCTGGTTCATACATTCATTTTTCTTTTCAAAAAATTAATTTGTCAATACCTAGAACATGTTAAACTAAATATAACATCAAAATGAAAATAACCCTGATCTGAGCGTATAATTTTTCTTTTCAAATATGAAAATAACTTATTTGCTATTTTATAAATAAAGAAGGGATCCCACTACAGGCCTCAGGGGGCCCTTGGGGTAGTAGGAGGTTAAGGCTCCCACTTTTTCTGGACAATTGGCACTTGATGTCATCCCTGCGTGACAGCCGCCTTTACCCCAGAACAAATTCTGGTATTCATTCCCATTATAGGCTGAGTTGACCCTAGGGTCATAGTTCTGCCAGAGGGTTAGATCAGTTTAAAAATCCTGACCCCATCAGGTCTCAAACCCTCGACCTTCCGGCTTGTAGTGTAGTGCCTTAACCACTTTTTTATAAATGTAAATATAAATATAAATTTAAAAAGTTCTTCAATGATTTTTGTGGAATCAAGCAATATTAAAAATTTGCGTCTAGATCGTAACTCGCCTCGGTAGCTCAGTTGGTAGAGCACTTGGCCCGGAAAGCCAAGGGTCCCGGGTTCGAGTCCCGGTCTAGGCGAAAATTTTTCTCTTCAAATATAATATTACCTTGATATGTTTGCATTAGTTAATACAAAATTTGCATCTACATTAGCATTATACTAATCTGTGTTGAAATCTTAACTTTTTATACGATAAAGATCCTTTCCTTAAGTGATTAGCCATGAAAAGCAGTTTTAATTCTCATTAAACAATTTTAATGACACTAGTTTAAATTTCTCATGTTGTTTGCATATTTTTACATATTTTGGGAGTATTCTTTGGATTCGTTTTTTTTCTTTATCAAAATTAATATTATATTTTTGCAAATGGGTGAAAAGTAAATAAATATTTTACAGAATCAAGAGTTGTTACCATTAAACACTAACCTACATTATGAAAAGAAGTAAATTGTATTCAAAGAATCAAATATGTATCATTAGTATTTATCAATATGCTAAAGAACTACTGTAATTACCTTAAAGGATTAAGTTATGTAGGTAGGAAATAACACTATGAGGTTTATTTAATTTATGTTGAGTTGTTTTTTGACTCACCTCATACTTCTTAACTCCCTTGCAGACTCGAGTTTCTTCATTGCATTGAGAATGTCACAAATGCAGTGAAGAAACTCGAGTCTGCAAGGGAGTTAACAAGTATGAGGTGAGTAAAAAAACAACTCAACATAAACATTAAAGGATTATTGACTGTTAAAGCACTTCTTAGCAGACTTTTCAATTCTGAAAGAGACAATTTTAGTAGATTATACAAAAAGAAATTTTATGTTATCAGCAGCTAATTCAAGACCAATAACTAGCAAATCCTTAAATACTAGGGCATTTGATAAGTAATGGCAACACTACTATAACATCACAAAAAAATAATTTAAGTTACTTTTGACATTATGAACTTCAGTTATAGTCTCCTGCCAAGTCAACTATATGTTGCCAGATCTTTGGAAGACATAGCACTCCATATGCAGCACTATTTTTGGGTATCTCTCTCATCTGATCAATCTAGAGCTTTCTGGATATCAACTCTTGATTGAAAATTGAATGTCTCATAGAGGTTCTTTGATCTTTGTGAATAATTGTCACAAGGGGTCATGAATAGTGATTTTGGTGGGTGTTCGAGTACTTCCTAATTCCACTTACTAAACAAATTCAACCGAACATCTTTTTAGGGCAGTATTACTTAGAAAATATGAGAAACAGTGAATGTATTCACAAAATATTACTATTTCGAGACTTTCAATATTACAGGTTTTTCACAACAAAGACTGCTTGACAACTTATTACAAGTTTTAATAATTGTAAAACAGTAACCTGATATCTCAGTCGTCCTCAATAATTTGCAGTGTTGTTTTATAGGAGGCCTTTCGATAACTTATGTATCATCTTCCATTGGTACCAAAATGAAAACAGAAGATGGTATATAAGTTATCGAAAGGCCTCCTATAAAACAACACTGCAAATTATTGAGAATGACTGAGATATCAGGTACTATTTTACAATTATTAAAACTTTAACACAGTAACCTCAATGGAATTTTGTAATGTATTTTTAAAAAATTAACTTATTACAAGTTTACAATGGTCTCCACTAGGATCGCTGATTTGCAACAGTGTTGTCGTAACTGATTGAATGCCCTATTATAAAAAGAAATAAAATAATGGTGGCTGTTTTCTTAAGATTATTGATAGGCCAAAAGGAAAGCTAATTGGATTAAAACTTCTTATCATGATCACACAAAGATGGGTCATAAATCTTCTGAATATAACTGTGAGTTTTAAAGGAGCAAGATTATTAAAACTGCAAATAACTTAATTTTGTATTATGTAAAATTAATGTGTATTGTTTTGTTTCAGCCTTTGTACAACCAGCCTTCAGATACAGCACTCTACCACGAAAACAAAAGAAGGTATATTTAGTTATATAATTATGTTACATTATTGTAAACATATTCCTTAAAAAAAGTAATAACATCCAAATAAATAGTAAAAGTCATCTACAATTTCTTACAGCATAGAGTCATTGTTTCTGGTTGCAGAAAAAAGTAAAGTGGTCCCACCACATGCCATAGGAGACCCTTGCGGTAGTAGGAGGTTATAAGGCTAGCACTTTTTTTAAACAATTGGCACTCTATGTCAGTCTTGCATGACGGCCGCCTTTACCCCTAGAACAAGCGTCTGAAACTGATTTCTGTTTGAAGCTGAGTCAATTTCAGGGCCATGGTGCAATCAGAAGGTTTGGGTCAGTTTAAAAATCCTGACCAAACTGGGACTCGAACCCTCGGCCTCTGGTTTGTAGCATATTGCCTTAACCAACCACCATAGTGTGTCCCTTGTTTTCCAGTTGTAATTTATACAAAATAACATATTTGTTACCAAATAGAGCTTATTTTATTATTATTAATATTATTATAACACAAACAGTAAACTTGGCATGTCAGCTCTGAAGAGCAAATGTCTGAATGCTTGATTGATGCCATTTTCTGGCTAATAACAATACAAAGAACCACATGATGCAACCCATCAATTTTAACTGTAGTTTTTTTAACAAAAAATATGTTTAATAGTGAGTGGAGAACATATTTTAATCGACTCACCTCATACATTTTCAAATTTCTTTGATACCGACGGTTTCAGACAATATCATGTCCTTCTTCAGTCATGGCATCCACTGATGAAATTCCGTGATTGTTGATTTCTTTAGTGACATCACCTCTTGTGCTGCCATCTTTCGTTGGGGTTATAAACTTTGTAATTAAAATCAGTATGAGGTGGATAAAAAATTTAATTACAAAGTTTATAACCCCAACGAAAGATGGCAGCACAAGAGGGGTGATGTCACTAAATAAATCAACAATCACGGAATTTCATTAGTGGATGCCATGACTGAAGAAGGACATGATATTGTCTGAAACCATCGGTATCAAAGAAGTTTGAAAATGTATGAGGTGAGTCGATTAAAATATGTTCTCCACTCACTATTAATGATATAACCTCATAATGTTTACTTCCCAATATTAATTTAAATATAAAAAATATGTTTTTAATTTGCCTTTGTATATGTTATATGATCGGCCGCGGTCGACTAGTGGTTATGCTCCTTGCCTCTGATCTGAGGGTCTCGGGTTCAAACCCGGCCAGGGTCGATGGATTTTTTTAGGATGGAAAAATCCAAGGAGCAAGTCCTCCGGTATGGATTTTAAGCCGTAGGTCCCAAGTCTGAAGATTTTCAGGCTCGTAAAAAATCCTTAAGCCCGAATGAAAAGGCCTCTAAGCAAAATTTACCGAATTTTCCCGTCCTAGTACTACCTTGGTTTCCTTAGATATCAGTATGAGGTGGAACGCTGATCACGGACCACTCAAAATTACATCTATACGAAAACAAGTGTAACTAAATTAGTATGGTTCAAATTCTTCCCTGTAGGGAGAGAACACCTAAATCTCTGTTAAGGGAAACATGGGTTTACAAGAAGATATATTATATGAATTATTCGAAGATTATTTTATATAAATGTTTTATGCATTATATTAATTTAAGAAAGTTTTCTTAAAATGTTTCCAGTCAGCAGGCAGTGGTCTAATGGTTATGTTCCTTGCCTCTAGTCACAAGGATGTGGGTTCAAACCCGGCTGGGGTAGATGAATTTTTAAGATTGAAAAATCTAAGGGACAAGTTCTCGGGGAAGGACTTAAAACCGTGGGCCCTAACTCTGAAGATTTTCAGACTCTTCAAAAGAACCTCAAGCCTAAATAAAAAAAGGCCTCTGAGGAAATTTAACCTACCTTCCTCCATCTAGGTTAATCTTTATTTAGTACTAGATTTTACCTTGAGGCAATATATTAACCACATTGTTATTTGCTGACATCTAGAGGGAAATAAGCATAACTGAATTTGATGTTTTTATTATTAATTTAACACTTCTCACTGAAGGATAAATTATATTTGAAGAGACAAATTCTCGCCCAGACTGAGAATTGAGCCCGGGACCTTTGGCTTTCTAGGCCAATGCTCTATCATATGAGCTACCGGGGATGCACAGTGGTTTCACTTATATTGAGGCAATGCACTGGGTTCTCATGACTTGCCTGAGCACAAAAAAAACAGATAGCAAAAAAAATACGTAAAAAATGAACATTTAACCATAGATATCTAAAAACTGACGTATAAGAGTACGAAAAAATAAATAAAATGACCTAAAATAACAAATAAAATTTGTAAAATGACTGTATCAGAAAAAAGTGGGGAAAAAAAATGCATTTTAATGAGCTATAAAAACCTCATATATATCTGACATATTTATTGCACAATGCACTTAATTATTAATCTGCATTTGTCTCTGACAACTCCTAAAAAAATATGACATTTCATTAAATCTGGGCCCTATTTATAAGCAAGTAGCTTGTAATCTACAGTGGTGTCAGTAAGGCTGCTGTCTTTACAGGAATTCAACTATAACTGGCCAGTATTTGAGAAAAAAAAATTGAAAACTACTGTGTAAATGAACAAGTACATAAAGCACAACCTCTCAAGAACCAAGGCTGATGAATTGGTTACTGTTATTGACAAATAGGTGACATAATTAGCATGACACAATAAAAAACTCAACCTTAGTTTCAATTTTCTTAACTGGATTTTGCTTCTTCTTTCAACAAATAGCTAGTCATTATTAAATTAATATTGAGAAGCTAAAGCTATTACTATGATAGAAATAAGTTAAATTAATGAACACAATTAATTATTGTAAATCAATGGTAAAGAGAAAATTTTTTGCCTGACTGGGAATCGAACCCCGAACCTTTAGCTTTCCGTGCTAATGCTCTGTCCAATGAACTAATACAGGCTTCATCCCCATCCAAGCAGAAATCCTTCCTTTACCTTACTCTACTGGTCCCACATTCAGTTGCAATGAATCATCATTCACAAATACACAATGAATGGCTTCTACCTGAAGAAGACATGAAGGGACTCCACACAGCTATAGCATTATTTATTAAATTAATATTGAGAAGCTAAAGCTATTACTATGATAGAAATAAGTAAATTAATAAACACAATTAAATTATTGTAAATCAATGGTAAAGAGAAAAATTTTTTTTTAAGTTATGTAGATAGGAAATAACACTATGAGGTTCTTTAATATTGTTTATTTTTTATTATTTCACTCACCTCATACTTCATAATTCATAGCAGACCCTGGGTTTCTTCACATAATTTGTGACATTGTCAATGCTGCGTCACGTTCACAACTGACGTCCAACGGCCTTCTATCCTGAAGACTGACCTCCGCGCCATCTGGTGGCCGACCGAAGAATTTCCAATTCAGTCCTCTTTCTTTATAACCGGGTATTTCAAAATTCATAGTTGTATTTTCATTCTTGCATATGTAAATTTTTTCCCAAATTGTGAGTTCCTTCGGTTTTTCCAATTGTTTAAGTAATTTTGTTTTGGTTTCTATTCTATGTTTTTCTGACCAGGCATATGCAGCTATTGCAGATTTTTCGGTTTCTCCATTTTTAACATTTCTGAGGTG
This sequence comes from Diploptera punctata, assembly GCA_030220185.1. Classification (NCBI taxonomy): domain Eukaryota; kingdom Metazoa; phylum Arthropoda; class Insecta; order Blattodea; family Blaberidae; genus Diploptera; species Diploptera punctata. The sequence goes on from JASPKZ010000521.1 coordinate 42,796, forward strand.
TTCTTTTAATCTTGTATTTAGATTCCTTTTTGTTTTTCCTATGTATATCTTTTCACAATCTTTACAATTAATTTGATAAAATTCCCAATTTTTTGCAGCCTTCAATCTTTTCATTTTTGTTGGTTTTTATTTAAATTACCTAAGCTGTAATCATTTTTCGGTGCTAATTTAATGTTGAATTTGTTGAAAATTTTTTGAAACTTGTCAAATACGAAAGGATGGTATGTGAACTTCTTGAATTTTTTGCCTATATTTTTATCTGTCTGAAGAGTACTTTCATTGATGACTTTTTGTTCTTTGAATTTATTTATTTTCTTGTGTATCATTTTCTTTTGAAAGCCATTATCCTTAGCAATTTGTATGATGTGTTCTTTCTCTTTATTGTAATTTTCTTTGCTCATGGGGACATTCACAAGTCTGTGTGTTAAACTATTAAATACTGCCTGTTTGTGTGAAAAATGGTTAAATCCAGTAGCTTTTATATAATTTGTCGATGTGAGTTTCTTTTCTGTAGATTCCAAATTCTATTTTCTTTTTTTCTTCATTCCTAATCAATTTAAGGTCTAAAAATGGTAATTTCATGATTATTTTCTATTTCCATTGTAAATTTGATTGTTTTATTTTGAATATTTAACAGTTTAATGGCATCTCTCTAATTGTTTCTCTTTTACTATTGCTATGATATCATCTACGTATCTTCTCCAAAATTTAAACATCAAAGGATGTGCTTTAGTTAAATGACATTCAAATTCCCCATAAACATGTCTGCTAAGAATGGTGATAATGGATTTCCCATTGCGAGTCCTGATTTTTGTCTAAAGTATTTTCCTCTAAAGGTGAAGAACATTTGATTTAAGCATAATTTTGTTAGTTTTATGTATTCTTTAACGTTACCATCATCTAATTTGTTTTCTTTCAACCATTTTCTAAAATTTTCAAAGTTGTGTCAGTCGGTATGTTTGTGAATAATGAAGAGTAAGTAGAACATTCAAATGAGACCAATCTTTCTGAAGGTTTATTTTACATTTTTCTAATTTCTCAACTAACGTTTAAAGAATACATAAACTAACAAATTATGCTTAAATCAATGTTCTTCACCTTTAGAGGAAATACTTTAGAACCAAAAATCAGGACTCGCCATGGGAAATCCATTATCACCATTCTTAGCAGACATGTTTATGGGTGAATTTTGGAATGTCATTTAACTAAAGCACATCCTTTGATGTTTACTTTTGGAGAAGATACGTAGATGATATCATAGCAATAGTAAAAGAGAAACAATTAGAAGATGCCATTAACTGTTAAATATTCAAAATAAAACAATCAACATTTACAGTGGGAAATAGAAAAATAATCATGAAATACCATTTTTAGACCTTAAATTGATTAGGAATGAAAGAAAAAAAGAAAATAGAATTTGGAATCTACAGAAAAGAAACTCACATCGACAATTTATATAAAGCTACTGGATTTAACCATTTTTCACACCAACAGGCAGTATTTAATAGTTTAACACACAGACTTGTTGAATGTCCCATGAGCAAAGAAAATTACAATAAAGAGAAAGAACCACATCATACAAATTGGCTAAGGATAATGGTTTTCACAAGAAAATGATACACAAGAAAATAAATAAATTCAAAGAACAAAAGTCATCAATGAAAGTACTCTTCAGACAGATAAAAAATATGCAAAAAATTCAAGAAGTTCACATACCATCCTTTTCGTATTTTGACAAGTTTCAAAAAATTTTCAAACAAAATTCAACTATTAATTAGCACCGAAAAAATGATTACAGCTTAGGTAATTAATAAAAACCACCAAAAATGAAAAAATTGAAGACTGCACAAAATCGGGATTTATCAAATTAATTGTAAAGATTGTGAAAAGATATACATAGGAAAAACAAAAAGGAATCTAAATCAAGATTAAATAACACCTCAGAAATGTTAAAAATGGAGGACGAAACCGAAAAATCTGCATAGCTGCACATGCCTGGTCAGAAAAACATAGAATAGAAACCAAAACAAAATTACTTAAACAATTGGAACAAACCGAAGGAACTCACAATTTTGGGAAAAAAAATTTACATATGCAAGAATGAAAATACAACTATGAATTTTGAAATACCCGGTTATAAAGAAAGAGGACTGATTTGGGAAATCTTCGGCGGCCACCAGATGGCGCGAAGGTCAGTCTGCAGGGATAGAAGGCGTTGGACGTCAGTTGTGAACGTGACGCAGCATGACAATGTCACAAATTACGTGAAGAAGAACCCAGGGTCTGCTATGATTTATGAAGTATGAGGTGAGTGAAATAATAAAAAATAAACAATAGAAAAATTTTTGCCCGATTTGATTTACAATAATTTAATTGTGTTCATTAATTTACTTATTTCTATCATAGTAATAGCTTTAGCTTCTCAATATTAATTTAATAAATAATGCTATAGCTGTGTGGAGTCCCTTCATGTCTTCTTCAGGTAGAAGCCATTCATTGTATATTTGTGAATGATGATTCATTGCAATTGAATGTGGTACCAGTAGAGTAAGGTAAAGGAAGGATTTCTGCTTGGATGGGAATGAAGCCTGGATTAGCTCATTGGACAGAGCATTAGCACGGAAAGCTAAAGGTTTGGGGTTCGATTCCCGGTTCAGGCAAAAAATGTTCTCTTTACCATTGATTTAAAATAGCTAGTCAGTTTTTTTTTCACAAAGTTGAGTGGACATTTTCCAAACCCTATACTTAAAGAAAAATTTCTACGGTATATAACTGGAATAAAATCTGAGACCTTAGGATACTGTCAGCATTTAACTGTTACTTCATGGATAAAGCAACAAGTGGTTGGGGAAAGTAAATGTTTTTCCTTTGAATTGTCTGTGCTCTATAATCAGAATATGAAATTGGTCTTTTTTATAGGCATCTAACATTTAAGAGGCGACTAATGGAATATTTTAAAAGGAAACACGGAGATCGAGAGAGTCGAGACAAGTACCTGACTGCCACATACTCAAAATTAATGCAAGAATGGCTTAGAAAAGTAGAAAAGGTTGAAGCAATCGCAGAAACGAAAAGCGAAAGAAGCCAAAAATGGGAGTTCTTCGAAAAAGTTTTTCCTGAATTGAGGAAGCAGCGAGAAGAGAAATCGTGAAAGGTTCAACCGGGTTGGTGCACGCATCAAAAGTGAGGCAGATCTTGAAGAAATTATGGATGGGCTTCAAGAACAGGAGGTATTGAATTTAATTTGTTTTTTGTATGAGCTGTTATTTTAACATTCAGCCCGATTTTAATCCTTGAATTTGTAGATTTTAATTATTTTTTCATATTAACTGATTTTACAATTATATTTAGTAGTTTTGTAGCTGTTAATTTCATTGCTGACCACATAAACATATTGGTTAGTGAAGAATGAGTCATTTTTTAAATCTTACCTCATAGTTTGTTTTCTTAAACATGGGAACTGCAGTTTTCAAGAGGAAAACATCCCGCCCATTTTCAACTGACATTATGAGTACCGGATTTTCGTGGAATGTCCAATCTATAACGTTGCCATCTGGTGTCGATTTGATGAACTTCGAGATCAGGTCCTGTTCATCAAGAATTTCGAAATTCATGGATTTAAATTTGTTCTTCTGAATTTAATATCTTCTCCTAAACTGTCAATTCTAATGGTTTTTCCAAATGTTTTAGAAGTTTGACCTTTTCTTTTTTACAATGTTATGACTCTCCAAGAAACTATGTGCTGCAATAGTTGATTTTTCAATTTCATCATTTTTAATATTTCTAAAGTGTTTCTTTGTGCGAGTGTCCAAATTCCTTTTCATTTTTCCTCTGTGTACTTTATTGCAGTCTCTACAACTAATTTAAGTTGTTGTTTTTAAATGCTGGTCCTTGGCACCGAAGCCATTAGCGTTCTTGCTCTCCAATATTTCTCTATTGTGGATCCAACAGGTAATACTTCACAGGTTTGTAGGTGTTCTTCATTCATTTCTCCGTCTTTATTGCATAGAGGACAATTTGGATTCGTGTAGATTCCTATTTTATATAAATGTTTGGCCAAATAGTCATGTTCTGTAAGCAGTCTAAATTTTGCTACTGTAGTTTTACGTGGAATTTCTGGAATAATATCTGGCTTCTTTACTAAAATATTCCATTTTTTGTCTTTGGCTTTATTACATAGGTCTTGGTTTTGTTTGATTTTATATTTGTTTTTAATTAATCTTTTTATGGAAGTGAAAGGTAAGCTTTTAGTAGTATTCTGAATTAAATTGGAGCCTTTTTTGGCAAGAAAATCAGCAGTGTCATTTCCGGCAATTCCACAATGTGCAGGTATCCATTGCAATTGAATTCTTTTCTGTAGTTTTTGGAGTTGTTGAATCATTTTGTAGCACTCTTTAATTTGTTTTGACTTCATTTTGTGTGAATTTATTGCATATATTGCTGCCTTAGAATCAGAGAGTATGAGAGCATTTAGAAATTTATTTATTCTGTATAGTAATTGTTGGAGTGAAATATGAATAGCCGTTACTTCTGCATCAAAATTTGTTGTATGGTATCCTGCTGGTTGATAAAATGAAAATAATGCACATGTAATTCCTGATCCTGAGTTGTTATCAATAGTAGATCCATCTGTGTAGACATGTAACCATTCTTCTGGTGGATATCTCTTATTCACAGCTTCTAATGCTAGAGCTTTTAGTACAGGCGTGGGAGTTTCAGATTTTGTAACTGGTTCTTCTAGATTTAGCTGAATGTTAATTGGTTCAAAAGTAAGAGGGTTATCTCTGATCAAAATATTTTCTTTAGATTAAGGAAGATTCAAATCTGTTTTTATTTCCGTTACTTTGGACAAGAAACTTGTTTGTGTTTTCAACTTGGTTGGTTGTAACTGCCTTTTTTCCCATTTTGTTGTTGTTAATCGTAACATGTTGTGTTATTGCCTGTTCCTCTAAAGTTAGACATATTGAAGGGTTCTGAGTTAGTGCTTGCATTGCTGCGATTGGAGTTGATTTTGCTGCGCCAGTTATAAGCCGTAAAGCCTGATTTTGGCATACTTCTAGGCGATTCAGGTTTGAGTTATTTAATTATATTATTTTTGGTCTGGACATCTTACCTCAATATTAATGTTGATTTGTTCTTGGACATGTTTCAAAACAATTCTGTTTTATCGTCAGACTTTCCCAGAGTTATTTGCTGTGATTATTACCTCCCCATGACAACTAATTTAATAAATTCCAGTTTTTTTACTATTTGGGGTGTCCAATTTCGTATTGGTTATTAATAGATTACCAAGGCTAAATTTATTTATTGGTGCCCATGTAATATTGAATTTTTAGAAATTTGTTACGTATTTCAGGGGATGGTAAGTAATTTTTAAAATTATTTTCCTTTAATTAAATTAATATTAAGAAGCTAAAGCTGTTACTATGATTGAAATAAGTATATTAAAGTACACTACTAAATTATTGTAATCAAATGGTAAAGAGAAAAATTTATGCCTGAACCGGGAATCGAACCCCGAACCTTCAGCTTTCCGTGCTGATGCTCTAACCATTGAGCTAATCCAGGCTTCCTTCCCATCCAAGCATAAATCCTTCCTTTACCTTAATGTCTTGGTCCCACATTCAAATGCTATGAATCATCATTCACAAATACACAATGAATGGCTTCTACCTGAAGAAGATATGAAGAGACTCCACATAGCTATAGCATTATTTATTAAATTAATATTAAGAAGCTAAAGCTGTTACTATGATTGAAATAAGTATATTAAAGTACACAACTAAATTATTGTAATCAAATGGTAAAGAGAAAAATTTATGCCTGAACAGCTTTAGCTTCTTAATATTAATTTAATAAATAATGCTATAGCTAAGTGGAGTCCCTTCATGTCTTCTTCAGGTAGAAGCCATTCATTGTGTATTTGTGAATGATGATTCATAGCATTTGAATATGGGACCAAGACAGTAAGGTAAAGGAAGGATTTGTGCTTGGATGGGAAGGAAGCCTGGATTAGCTCAATGGTTAGAGCATCAGCACGGAAAGCTGAATGTTCAGGGTTCGATTTCCGGTTCAGGCATAAATTTTTCTCTTTACCATTTGATTACAATTATTTTCCTTTCTTTGAATCAGATTGCAGGATGTTCTATTCTTTAATCTTTTTTGTTGTCTGAATTTCTTTATAATTATTTCCTTTCCAAAACCATTTAAATGAGTGGTCTAAGGCATCATGCTGTGATGCATAGCTATGAGATCTATACAAGTTTGAGTATTGGTGGGGGAAGCAATTTAGTCATAGTATTTCAGCTAGTGTATGGGATTAGTGCTTGCTCAGAATTGTGAGAAATTTTGACAACCACAATAAGTAACAGGTTGGAAAAACCAGTTGGGAGAACAGAGATGTCATCCCTGTACTTCTGGATGATCATTCATATCTGTGATTTACATATATTTTATGAATGTGAGGACAGGAACCTGCTGGTAAACCATGGGCCTTTCATACCTATGGAGTTTAGATTTTAGAATCATCATTTTATAGGTGTGGTTATGTAAAATAAAAGTATGAAAACAATGTAGAATTCAGTTAAATGTTATGGGGTCTTTAAAAATCTAGCAATCTGTGTTAGGTTGAGGAAGCATATTTTATTTATATTATTTTTAGTCTGAAAATCTTACCTCAACATTAATGTTGATTTGTTCTTGAACATGTTTCAAAACAATTCTGTTTTATCGTCAGCATTTCCAGACTGGTTTTATTTATGTTGCATTATGTTGCACAACCTGGATGTCGATGTCAGCTCCATCCTGTGGTTGGCCAAAGAACCTCCAAACAAGGTCATGCTCCATCGGTATATCAAAATTCATAACTCTGTTTTTGTTCTTCTGAATATAAATTTTTTCCCAAATAGTCAGCTCTTTTGTATTTTCTAACTGTTTTAATAACTTCGAGATGAGGTCACGTTCATCAGGAATTTCGAAATTCATGGATCTAAATTTGTTCTTCTGAATATATATATCTTCTCCCAAATTGTCAATTCTAAAGGTTTTTCCAAATGTTTTAAAAGTTGGGCCTCATTTTCAATTTTATGATTCTCCAACAAACTATGTACTGCAATAGCTGATTTTTTCAATTTTACCATTTTTAATATTTCTAAAATGTTCCTTTGTGCAAGTGTCCAAATTTCAAAATGACTCATTAATTTACAAATTAAGAACCTCATAATGTTATTTCCCATATTTAATTATGAGTACCTAATCAGTTGCTGAAGATGGAACATATTCTGAAAGGCCTTCAATATTTTAATGGTACTCATCATGAATCAGTAGAGGATAATTGTAATGTTGTAATATACAAAAAAAAATATAACTATTAATTTTCATTGATTTATTATGTTTTAGGTTTATCAAAATAAGATTAGGTATTGAAGTTAGCTTTTAAATTTTAGATTGAGAAATCTTAAAACCTAACAAATTAACCACTGGTCTCAACCGTAGGAGGAGGTGGAATTACATGAAGAAATATAATCTCATGATGAATGTAACATATACATTGAATATATGGTCAGCTTCCACCATCTTTGCTATGTCCATGTCTTCATAATTGACTTAAAAGTACTGAATAATAATTAAAAATTGTATTGTATACATTTGTTTCTACTTTAAATTACAAATTAGTGTTTTGTTTTTTTACAGATGGAGGATAAGAAAATGCGTTCCTATGCAGTAGTTCCACCGATATTGCTGGATGCTCGACAGAGGAGGATGACATATAGTAATAACAACGGACGCATAGAGGACTTCACTGCAGAATATAAGGAACGTCAGTTATTGAATGTGTGGACATCAACGGAACATGATGTATTTAAAGAAAAATATCTCCAACATCCAAAAAACTTTGGCGTAATAAAAACGTACCTGGACCGCAAAAGTGTGTGCGATTGTGTACAACATTATTACTTGAGTAAGAAGACTGAAAATTACAAACAATTACTTCGAAAATCACGACAGAGGACAAGGGCAAGTCGTAACAATCCTCACGGTAAACCGTCGAATACATCTCAAAACAATCTTGCAGATGTTCTTAGTGGTCCAACTGGTGTAACGACTCGGTTACAAAGAGAACAGCAACAAAAACAGGAGCAACCGAATAACAGTGCTTCAAATGGTAGCGGTAGTGTTAGTGCTAATTCTACGAGTACAAGTGTGACGATGACAACGACGTCAACGTCTAGTTCGACAAGCACGACTTGTAGTTCGACGACTACTTGTAGTACTGTAACATCAAATTCTACAACTTCCATAACTAATTCTGTTTCAACTGTGTCCACTGCCTCTGAACTATCACAACCAGCAACGACAATAACAACTTCTACGTCGACAACAGTTACGACTACGAATTCTATATCGTCTGTTTCCGTTACGAGGGTTTGTTCTTCGACAATAGCATCGTCAGTATTCACAGTTTCTGTGACGTCCTCGAGCCCTGTGTCCTCAGTGTCGACAACTGCCAGTGTGAATGTTGTGTCCAGTAGTTCCATTAGTAACAATAATAACAACCTCACTCCTCCGAAGGATCAGCACCTGCTCAATGATAAGGATGGTGTTGACAAGGAGAATAAGAACTACAGGTAAGACTTCATTCTAATCCATTTATACTTCATCAGTCTCGTTTTGGTCTCTGGAAAATAATAATGTTGTTAAATCTGGGGGGTACCACTAACATTCCGGAATATTAAAACTAGTTAAAACAGTTGCATAGAACTGAAAATGATACAAAGAAATATCAAAGCTATTCTTCCTGAATCTACAGTTATGAGGTGAGGTATTATTAAGTAAAATAAACCTCATAGTGTCACCTCCTTTAAATATTAATCATCATCATCACCACTCCAGGGATTAGGCAATTGCTCGTTCCGACTTCATAATGCATCAGCCCAATGTCTTCTAGGTCTTCCAACATCACGTCTTCCTCTTGCTTGATAATTTCTTGCTAACAATGGATATCTCTCCTTACTCATTCCATCCATATGATCAATCCATTTCTGTCTGTAATTCGTGACCTTATCCAATAAAGGCTGTATTTTCAATTCTTCTCTTATATCCTCGTTTCTTATTCTATCAAGTCTTGTACATCCTTTAAACTTGTCTTAGGAACCCTCATCTCCGCCGTCTGTATTCTATCCTTCTGTTTTTTCATTGGAGCCCAAGTTTCACATCCATACAATATTGTGGGGAACCGCCATAACATTATACATTTTTATCTTTGTTTCTTTTCTAATTTTATTTTTGAATGTTCTCTGTATTGTTCCACACACCGTCTGAAATTTATTTATTTTGGAGTCAATATCTCTTTCCACATTGTAGCCAACATCACAGCCCAAATATTTGAAACTAGACACCTGTTCTATACTTTGGAGGCTCAGAGGGATCAGCCCTTCCACCATCCTTGTCCAGCGAAGCTCTCGTAACGCTTCCAGGAGACATTCATCTTACTGAGAAGCTTCATGGAAATCAGCCGGATTTAAATATTAATACAAATTAAAACTATTGTATATGTCACCAATAATACTTTTATTTTTATTTAGGATGTTTCAGACCACTCATATCAGTATTTTTTCGAAAAGTATTGGTTGTTCATAAAAAATCAAATAATCAAATAAGCTAATCAAAAGAAATTGATTGGTGGTAGTTCGGCAACAATCTGAAAGTTAGGATACCTGTTGTCAGTTCGGAAATTTAAAATCGGAGTAGGTCATTGAAGGTACTATTGGAGAGTACTTTTAAAAAGAAGTAACTTTTACTGAAGATTTTTGTTTTGTAACTTTTGTTGTTCAATCACAAAGCAACAAAAATGTTAAATTAGCAATACTGTATGTTAATTACTAGGAGTTGGAATATTCACGACTCCACAAATATGAGGTGAGTCATGAATATTCAAACTCAGATTTAATTCCTACTCCTATTAATTAAAATAAACCTCATAGTGTCACTTCCTTTAAATATTAAATTCTATTTACTTTTATTTAACTTTTATAAGAATTAATCACTATGAGGTTTAATTTATGGTGAAATTAAATGTTTCTTACCTCTCCTCGTATAAATTTTCTAAGTTGATCGCGATTTTGAGACTATAACTGTCTCATCCTCAGAACTTTGTTGGCGAGTGGTGTTATGTCGATCGGAAGAAACTCTTCTTCTTCCCTGTGTTGGTGGACCGATGAACCTCTGGATCAGGTCAAAATTTGCAGGAATTTCGAAGTTCATAAGTTTTCCTTTGTTTTTTTCTGAATGTGGATCTTTTCTGTTTATTGTTTATGTACATATTGTATTGGTACTATGCATTATACATGATAATTGTAAAAACTGCAGGCATTGAAACAGAGTCGCTTTTCATAATGGTGGAAGAAAGATGAAGGGATGTCTTAAGATTCTCAGGTTACCCAAACTGAAATTATATGTTATATGTCATCATCATCCATGCAAGTATTAGGCAATGTGGCCTGTTACGGTCTCAAAGAGGAATTTTCCACCCAGCGATCTTTTGTCTGTGATTTTCTTTGATATATCAGCTTCATCTTGATATGTTAAATCATAACCCAAATAATTAAATTCATTTACTCGTTCTAAAATTTAATAGTCCAAAACAATTTTGCTAAGTATAGGGTATTTCCCACAAAAAGCCATCACATTAGTTTTCTTTGTATTGATTTCCATTTTTTTTTTGCAATTATATTAAAATTGTATATAGAATATTGTAAATCTGTTTCTGTTGGAGCTATTAATACCAAATCATCTGCATAAAGCAGAGAATTTATTTTTAGGTTTCTATTAATTTGAATAGAACCATATATCATCTGTCGCCAATTTTGAAGTATTCTATCCATGTGTATGATAAAGAGCAAGGGCAAGAAGCCCCTATTAATCTCGCTCCATTCTGTTTGTGTTATTGATTTGAACTGAAATCAAATTTTTTATAGATATTGCATATTTTAAATGTATACAACATGTTATAGGTATGATGTAAATTGCAAGAAAATAGTATTTAAAAGTAAAAAAAAAAATAATCAGATGTTTGTAGTACGCCCTGAAGTAACTCATTCATTGAGATCAAGTTAAAGTTTTGAACATGCCAGTCTTGCACAAAATGCTGTCGAGGTGGAATTTAGTATCTGTTGCAAAATGTTAGCTCTCAATCCAAGGCTTGCTATTGTGATGCCTACTAGTATTCTAGGAGTCTGGACTGGCTCAAATCCCCTAATAAATTATAGCTAACTTGCCACTACTTTCCACTCTATTTTGTTTTGCATAGTAAGAATCAAGTTTGTTTAAAATGTATATAAGAGAAAAAATTGCGCTAGATTGGAACTCGCCCCGGGGGTACGGTAAACCAAAGGTCCTGGGTTCGGGTTCCAGTCTGGAAAAAAATTTGTCTCTTCAAATTTAATTTATCCTTCGGTGAGATGTGTTAAATTAATAATAAAAGCATCAAGTTTGTTTATTTGTCCATATCATGTCACCTCCCCAAGAGCTATGCTGGCAGTGGCATTGCTGCCAAAAGGGTTACCCATGGCAGACAGGTTGAAGGCATTAAACCAGATGAAAACAGTATCTTGGTCGAAAGAGTGACAATCTTTCACCATAAAAATACAATCCTCAAGAAATGTAGACGTGGATTCCACTGAGATAAAATTTTCTGCATTTGGAATGGAGAGGATCACACAACAATGAGCTGCATGATCATTATAGGAAACTATATATAATAAGATCAGTTAAATCTCATGGACTGTGATGGGCAGAACACATGGCACAAATGGAGAATGAAGGAGGGGGCATGGAAACTTGTTGTAGAAAAACCAGAGGGAAAATGCTCAGAAGGTCGGCCAAAAATGAGATGGGACAATAGCATTAACCATGATTTGAGGGAATTGTATTATACAGGAAATGATTGGAAAACATTAGCTCAGGATAGGTATGTATGGAGAGCTTATGTTCATGCAGCCGTGAATCTAAGGGTTCAATAGTCCAGTGAGTTAGTTACCATGTCACCTCATTTATTAAGGAGAACCTAATAATGTTACTTACTATTGCAATTTTATAATATGACACATCTCCCTTTGGTTTTGCTGTTAGGAAAATTTCAATCACAAGTGAAGAAGCATTTTGACATGTTGATGAGACTTCGAGATTGCCATCGGAATTACAGAGAAGGAGTATGTGTTTATGCAGAGAGATATTCATTACATTTTAATTTATGTTGAGTTGTTTTTGACTCACCTCATACTTCTTAACTCCCTCGCAGACTCGAGTTTCGTCACTACATTTGTAACATTCAAATGCAGTGATAAAACTCAAGTCTGCGAGGAAGTTACGAAGTATGAGGTGAGTCAAAAACAACTCAACATAAATTAAAATAAACCTCATAGTGTTTTTTCCTACCTACATAACTTAATATTCATTACATGCCTATCATTTGTAACAATGATTTCTAGCACTTTGAAAATCATGTGCATAAAATGGCATGGTGCAGCCGAAACCAAACATACATGAGTGCGTCAGACAACCTGACAGGAACGAAAAAGCTGTTAGTACCCTCGCAATAATAGTGATAGTTAATCCTCATGATTTCACAAGGATTGCCTATGACTCAGAATTTTACCATAGTCAAGAGTCTCAAACTAACTAACTAACTCACTGGCTGTATCAAACCCTTAGGTTCATGGCCACATGGACATAAGTTCTCCATACATCTGTATTCTTAGCTAATGTTTTCCAATCATCCCCTGTACAATCTACTTCCCTCAATTCATGGATAATGTTTTTCTCCCACCTCATTCATAGTGTACCAATTGAGCATTTCCCCTCTGGTTTTCCTACCAGAAGCTTCCATGAATCTCTTGCATCCTCTATAAGTGCCACATGTCCTGCCCATCATAGACTATGAGACTTAACTGTTCTTATTACCGTATTTACACGTGTATAGGCCACACCCAAGTTTTGCTATAATAAATTGGGGAAAAAATATTTGTCTTATATTTTCACTAAGAACCAGTGAAAAAGCAGAAGTAGGCCTACACTATTTTTAAATCTGGCACTGTTGTTAATTCCAGTACTTTTGTTACTGACTAAGTAATGGTACATTTGGGCTGCGGCTTAGTCATTAACACAAGGTCAGTTGGTAGGTACAGTACTCATTGTCATTCCTGTTCACTGTGTGTAAACACGGGTCAGTGCAGAGCAAGTTACACCTCCAAATTCAAGCTACAAGTTGTGAGTTGTGTAGCAGAACACGGAAATAGGACAGCAGGAAGAAATTTTGATATGGACGAAAAAAATATGTGACGATGGATCCAAACAAAACATGAAATTTAAAATACATCACAACATCGACAATCTTTCCATGGAAAGAAAGTGAAATATCCACAGTTAGAAAGAGTTCTCCTGGATTATGTATGAAAAATATGGGCAGACGGATTTTCTGTATCCGTCGAAATGATACAATTCGAAGGCCTTAAGGTAGCCAAGAATATGGAAATCCCGTGCAATGAATTTAAGGCAAGTTACGGCTAGGAAAGACAATTTATGACACGTCACGATCTTGCATTTCGGAAGCAGATGTGTACCAGTTATCTAGTTATTTTATGTATAAGGCACACCCTAATTTTGAAACTAATATTTTAGGTAAAGAAAAAAGTGCGGCCTATACACACGTAGCTCACTATTATGTAGTTTTTTTCCATTCACCTGTCTTAAGATAGTCCACCGCTGTGGTCTTGAGGTAGCATACTGCCTTGTCATGCAGCGGGCCTGGATTCGATCCCCGGTCGGGACAGTTTTTCTGGGTGAGGTTTTTATCGGGGTTTTTCCTCACCTGTAAGATAAATGTCATGAAAACTTTAAGGCCCAAACAGTCCCTGAAATCATATGGCCATCATCCTTATTATTATCATCATCATCTTTCACCGGTGTGAAAAGCAACGGGAAGCTACCACACCTGCAATTCCCTAGTAGTAAAGCTGCAAAGCATGGCATGAAAATGCTGTGATTGCAGTGAAAGACCTGCCCTTGGGCAGAATTACTATGGATGGATGTCTTAAGATAGCCAAGAATATGGAAATCCTGTGCAATGAATTTAAGGCAAGTTACGGCTGGACAAGAAGATTTATGGCACGTCACGACCTTGTATTTCAGCAGAATACATCAATAGCACAGAAACTTTCTGATATGTACAAGTTATTTAGTTATTTCAGGTAAAAAAGTGTGGTCTATACACATGTAAATACGGTATATCTGGCTTCCTATACGTATCATGAATCTTCCTTCCTCCCTTAAAGTGAGAGTCCAAAGACAACAAATGTCACCCACCAGGAACTTGAGGGATGTCACTTTCAAAATAATGTGATTTCTGCAACTGGTTTATAGATTGTACTTTCAAGATCAGAATTATGTAGACTAATGAGGCAACTTGCAAAAGTATTGGTTAGGACAGATAGACACCCATTTCACAGCTCTCTTTGTATTGTAACATTAATAACCGTAGATGCTACAAACTATATCTATCCAATAACAATTTGTTAAAATTGAGGATCCATTCATTCTCAGTTAAGTTATATTGAACTTTTATAGGAAAAATCACCATGAGGTTTAATTTAAGATTTAAATTAAAATTCTTGATACCTCACCTCACATCCCATCTTCTAATTATACTGGTTTCAAAGCCCAGGTGGATTCAACTTCAGTAATCTCGTCTACTGATGTTATGTCATTCAGGAGAACTGCTTCTTACTCCCTCTGTTGGTGGACTGATGAACCTCTGGATCAAATAAAAATCCTTGGGAATTTCAAAATTCATACATTTTTCTTTTTTTTTTTTTTAATGTGGATATTTTCCCTGACATGGTAACCAATCTATCAATTATTAACTCATTAACTGAGATTTGCAAATGTTTACTAGATGGAATAAAGAGTTTCGCTCACATAAAAAAAAATTAAATCCAAAAGGTCTGAAAAATAAACTTTCATAGGGAAAAAACACTATGAGGTTTAATTTAAGAGTTAAATTAATATTTTTATTACCTCACCTCGTATTCTTTTTTCTTCTAGACTGCAGTTTCAGAGCTATATGTCCATCATCAGTAGCTTCTTGTCGGTGTTATGTCATTTCTTGGCGATGAAGAAAACAGCCAAGAAACGACATAACACCAATCGACGAGAGGTTACTGATGATGGAGATACAGCTCCGAAACTGCAGTCTAGAAGAAAAAGGATATGAGATGAGGTAATAAAAATATTAATTTAATTCTTAAACAACTATCTGCTCATATGCAATATCATCATAAATTAAGAAAGCTAATAGGAATGTGACTGTTATCAATACAACATGGAATTGTTTTGTCTCTTTTGTAGAAAATGTAACAAGTTTGTAACTACAAACATATAAAATTTTGAAATTTCTGTGCAATGAAAATAAAGATAATATCAGATTTCGATATTATAGTTAAATATTAATACTTTCCAATACTGGGCGATATTATTTTGAAAAGAAAAATTAACACTTGAACTCTGGACCTCAGGTTCTACACACAAGTATGCAACCCATTACGCAATTCACGACCCAATACAAACATTTCTTTCCTCATATATAGTTCTCGAATCATGGTAGCATAGTGCCTTCGGAGATTAGAGAATTAATTGTATATGAAGAATGAAATATTGATGTTTGTATCATGTCTTGAATAGAGTAAAGGAATACATACTGGTGCATAGAACCAGAGATCTAGGGTTAATTTTTCTTTTCAAGATAATCTCAGATTCAATATAATTTTCAGTGATACATGACTAAAATATTGTACAAATCTTTGAAACCAAAATATTGCCATACTTTTAGTAGAGAATCCAGCTAATTTTAATGAAGAGTCTATCACATTAGAACAACTTGAAACAGTATTTACAAACATGAAAAGCAAGAGGGTACAACGGCTGAAAACTGACATACTGACCAGGTGTCACCCTTATATTGGCTATATGATTGTCCACTTCCTTGATTAACACATGCACGGGTGGAGGGGAAGAATTTAAGCGCTAGTGTTGCCGAACTACTGAATCTATGGAAGGGATGTAGGAGAAGACTACATCCAGGCGGAGAATTCCTAAACATGTGTGAAAGATATTAACATGGTTGTCAAATTAGTCATTTAAGCACGGAACGCTCAAGCTGTTAGATAATTTAAAATCACAGTATTTGTCGTCTCTCCATTACCAGCCTCACTATAAATTACAAGTGGCAACATGTAATGAGAAGGGACAGCTCATTCCTACATGTAACCCCAATAGTAATAGGGTTATCAAATTAGTCATTTTGCCAATAACCGTGTAGAAGGAAGGACCATTAAAATGCATAGTAATTATCAGCTCTCTACCTGCCAAACAAAGAACATGTACAGAGTACAGGAAGTGGCAACATAGTAAGGAAGAGAGAAAGAAATACAGCATGTTAGTTAACTTATTTTCCGCCTGCACAGATTACTTAGTGGAGTAATAGTAGCTGTTTTCGCAGTCGCAGTAGTGATGTCTAGTGTGCACAATATTATACAGTTAACCATAAATAATTTTGAAATATATTAATTATTACCAAATAATGACTACCTACCAAAAAAAAAAATATTCCGCCATTGACTTAATTGTAACCCACTTCTGACGTTGGGGCACCTAGAAGGCATTGTTGATATGATATGGGTGGTAAATGATAATGAAGCGCCAGGAGAGTTCTTAACCTAAATTCCAGACCATGGGCAACTACAGGAATGATTCCATTTAAGGAAAAATTTCTACGGTTTGGTCGGGAATCGAACCCGGGACCTCATTAACATAGTCAGAAACGCTGACCAATAGCCCATGAGGCTGGTCCCTATCAAAAAAATAAAAGATAATAAAATTAATCCTGCTATTGCTCTCAAAATCTTCATTTCTGCAGCCTCTATTTGTTTACTATCTGCCTTTGTTAATGTCCAGGTTTCACATCTATAGATAAGAGATGGAACTGCCAATACTTTGTAAAATTTTAAAATAGTTTCTTTTCTAGTTTTATTCAATAAAGTATGTTTAATTGTGCCACATAGATAATTGAATCATTGTATTTTAGTGTGTTTATCTAATTTCCGTCATTACCTAAATGACATCCCAAATAATTAAAATTCTGAACTTGGTCTATAATTGCATTATTTATCACTATTTTTGTTCTTATTGCACATTTTCATTTCAGAGCTAATATTTTTGCTTTAGATGTAGATATTCTTAAATTGTATTTTAGAGAGATATTGTGTAGTGATTTCCAGTTCAGAAGATGTTCTACAAAGAGCTATTTTTAATTTGGAAAAAATAAGTGCCAATTACAATTAAACAATTTCAAAGAATAAAACTAAAATTTTAGCATTTAAAGAACATAATACCTTAAGAGCAAAAATAGTAATTGATAATAACATTTTAGAGCAAGTGGACAGTTTTAAATATCTAGGTTTCAATTTATCTTATGTTAAAATTGAAGATATTAATGACAAAATAAATAAATTTAATCTAATATGTAGCACTATTAAAATAACCCTTAAAAACACAAGAAAAGAAACAAAAATTAAATTTTATAAAGTAATGGCTGTTCCTGTATTGATGTACGGATCAGAATGTTGGACAATCACTAAAAGACAAGAACAAAGATTGGAATCAGCTGAGATGCGATTTTTAAGAAATATAGCAGGATATACTCTGCTGGATAAGAAAAGAAATGAAGATATAAGAAAGGAACTAAATATTTTCAAACTTACAGACTGAATAATTAAATATAGGATCGACTGGAGAGAACATATTGATAGAATGCCAGAAGGAAGATTTCCAAAATTATTGTTAAATTATAAACCGCACGGAAGGAGAAATGTTGGATGCCCATGAAGAAGATGGTCTGAACAATTTTAACAATTCTAGCTTTCATGAAACTGGAACGAGCCAAGAGACTTAATCCCTGGATGATGATGATATTATTTAAAGTATACCAAGAAGAATGTATAATTATAAACCAAAAGGGAGAAGATTGTTGGGAAGACCATTGAAGAGATTGAAGGACCAATTCGACATATAATGAGATCAGAACAGGCCATTGGGCTTAATCCTTGTTGTTGATGATGATGATAAAATTAATGCTAACTAGAATGTACATAGGACTACTTATAACATGTTTATTAACTTTTCTTAACCATCCGTCATGCACATCTGATCTGAGTGGCGCAGGTTGTCAATAATTTTGTCCCCTTCCACTGCAATCAGATGGCATTGAAGACTGGGCATCCGAGTAGCTGTTTCTTTTTACCTGCTCTAAACAATCACTCCACTCAGTTTGCTCTCAACCATTACCACGGCAGGTTGTAAATATTTTGTTCAGAGAAGCTCATTGCACCCGAAGTCGTTACATTATTGAAGATGTGTATTTTGAAAATATCTGCAAAAGAAAATTAATTGTTCAACTTAATTAGACTAAATAATGTTATATTCTTGAATAATTTTGCTAAAAATATAGCCTAAATATTGATGATGTGAACTATTTTCAAGTATATTTGAACTGAACCTAACTTGTTCTTACTTTTATATCATGTTGTTGGAAGGCTTGTCACAAATTTGTTTAATCAATACTATGTCCAAAACAAAGTTTTCTAGCAGCAAATTTTGAATATTTTATCCTTTGGACATCCCTAACAATAACATTTTTTCGATTTCCTGTTTAGATTTTTTTAAATCTGTGCTGATCAGGCACATTGCACCCTAACTCGAAGGACAGAATATTGTGCCCGACGGAAGGTTAATAAATCACAATAGAAGCAAATATAAAATGTAATGGTATTCCAATAGTACTTCCAAGAGTGAAGATTTGTAAACATTTTTCAAAAATCATTTCATGAGAATAACTTTCAGAATTTGCTAAAATTAGTTGCAATTGCTATATTTAAATATTGGGAAATAAGTTAATTATATCAGAAATTAATTCAATGTAACAGCTAAAAAAGTATTAAAATCAAATATTGAATTGTAAATTTTACACTTGCTTATCATAAGATAAATTCATTTGCATACACATGTTTTGGAGATCATTGTCCTCATTCTCAACTAGATTATGACTGCTTGAATCGAACTGCTGTAAACTGGTCTTCCTATCTCTGGTGAAAGATAAATAACATGGTGTGCAAAAAAATTATTCCTTAGAATATCAAATTCTAATAGGACCAAAAAATTGCATATTTGCATGTTAATCAATGGAAAAATATTGAGAAAAAAATTGTATATTGTATCTTTTTGCACAAAGGGTTTAAAGTTTTGAAAAAAAAATCACAATAAAAAACACTAAATTTTACCGTTACATCTAAAATATGTGGGTAACTTTTTTGGTTATAAAATTACAAAAGGAAGTAACATTATGAGGTTCTTCTTAATAAGGTGTTAATAAAAGTTAAGATCTTTTAGGACATGTTTCAATACACAAGCTGAAAATGGTACAGATGTGTGTATTGAAACATGTCTGAAAAGAATTCAACCATTATGAGGTATTATCGCCTCACTATGATGCTTAACAAGCGGCTCGCTTTGTTTCCCCGCAGCTGTTATATGTTATTAAAATACAAAGATCTCGACTGCTGCAACTACCACGATGTTGCCACATTGCTATCCTTCCCTCAGTTTCAATTAAAACTCGGAACGTGGAGAAGTCGATCCAATTATAAAATTGTATGCCGTAATTAATGGTATAATTATCAGTGATTTATTGTGATATGTAGCTTGAATAATAATACAATATCTACATATTATATTAGTTTAATATGTGATTTCAACATGTGGCGACCATTGGAAAATATTTCAGATCGAACAGTTAATAATAATAATATTTTCAGCATCATGTTGTATGAATATTAAATTTATGTAGATCTACAAGTTATATAATGTAGGAATTAAATTATTTGATAAACAAATACATACATAATTTTAATTTTAAAAGTTAAACAATACAAATAATAACATAAAAATTAAATAATAACATAAATATAATCCATGTCTTCTGTCCTTGTGTAATAAACGCCCATAGCGCTATGAGAAACGTGACAACACCGCATGTCAAGCATTGCCGTGCAGCACCCGCTTTTATATAAACTGTTAACCATCAGAGTGAGGCTATAATAAGACGCAACACTCACCTTATTTATCAACTTTTATTGACTTTTAATAGTGTCTTAATACTTCATATTTCGTGCATGATAACAGAAAGAATATTTTTTTTAAATCATACACTTAATTTATGTTAAACTAGGTAATACCTGGCATATGCTGCTATGCCTAAATAAATCAATGTGTTTTTACCTTTAGTTGAATAAGTAAAAGGGGGAAAAAATTATATAATTATTTTAAGATACCCCGTGCTGTCTATCTGGCGTTGGCCGGAAATCTACGTAGTCCGATGTACTTGGTATAAATGAGTTGAAAGACTAAATTCGTTATTTTGAGTTATCCGTAAAAGAATACCTGCTGTGCGCTGCTATGCTTTCCCGGGAACCTACTTATTCCGATCTTCTTGGCATCAATGAAAGAAAAAATTGTTATTTTGAGTTATCTGTAAAAGATAAACATGTGCTGTCGCAGACTTCTTTGTAGTTATTTTTTTGAGATACTCAATTATGTGTACATTGATTTGCTTAAAACAGATCAACTTTGCTCTCTAATCCACAATGCCAAAATTTAATTGAAAATCTAAATTTAAGACATTCTATTTAAATTAATATTGGGAAGTAAACATTATGAGGTTATATCATTAATAGTGAGTGGAGAACATATTTTAATCGACTCACCTCATACATTTTCAAACTTCTTTGATACCGACAGTTTCAGACAAAATCATGTCCTTCTTCAGTCATGGCTTCCACTGATGAAATTCCGTGATTGTTGACTTCTTTAGTGACATCACTTCTTTTGCTGCCATCTTTCGTTGGAATTATAAACTTTGTAATTAAATTTTTATCCACCGGAATATCAAAATTCATAAACCGTTGGAATTGACAATTTAGGAAATGATATTCATTCAGAAGAATAAATATCGATCTATGAATTTTGATATTCCGGTGGATAAAAATTTAATTACAAAGTTTATAATCCCAACGAAAGATGGCAGCACAAGAAGTGATGTCACTAAAGAAATCAACAATCATGGAATTTCATCAGTGGAAGCCATGACTGCAGAAGGACATGATATTGTCTGAAACCGTCGGTATCAAAGAAGTTTGAAAATGTATGAGGTGAGTCGATTAAAATATGTTCTCCACTCACTATTAAGACATTCTCCTTGACTATGTCAACATAATTTAACATATCCTACATGAATTTAAAATTTTTAATACAATTTAAATTTGTCATTCATTGAGAAGTGATAAATTTAATATTAAACATTGACATCCTACATGGTTGGATGGGTGACTAAGATGTTTGTGGAACTTGAATTGCAGCCAACTTGTTATGAGTTCTGGATTATTTTATAATCAAACTAGTTGATTGTCTGGCAGTAGCTCGGACATTTATTTATCCTAATCTTCTTGGCATCAATCAGCTTTGTGACCCCTAAAACTGTATCATTCTCGGTCAATTTGGAAATTTTATGTTTACCCCTCCTCACTCTAATGCATATGGGGTGTGAATGAGGACTTAAACTAGATTGGGACTATACTTGAAGAGAAAAATATACTCTCAGGCTGGTGTTTGAACCAGGACCTTTAGCTTTCTATGACAATGCTCTACGAACTGAGCTACCTGAGCACACCAATCTAAATGTAAATTTTTCTCTTATACATTGTTAATTGCCAAGTTCTAAATGCTACGAACCTTTGCTCGATTACACAAATGATGGCTTCTTTTTTAAGAAGACTTTTACTAGGAATTTAAATATTACTTTATAAAGCCAGTAGGAATTAAATTAATAATAAAAACATTGAAGGATTGGGACTGTTATTATTCATCTCAGTGACCCTGAAAAACTATGAATTTGATATCAATATTGTCCCTTTATCTTTATTTCTACGTGTAACCCTTACCACCATGCTAATGATCCAAGTCAGTCTTTGTCTTAAATGTATTCACTGTCATTAATGAAGTTAAGCAACCCCAAAAGCTATGGATTGGACACCAGTCATTTTAAAATCATTAGGAAGTAACATTATGAGGTTTAATTTAATAATTGAGTTTGTATTTTTTTAATGTTCTTACCTCATTTGATTGTTTATTTGGACATGTTTCAAGGCTGTTGTCCCATCTTCAGCCTTGCACAAACTGATTTTTTCTTTTCTTCAAGTTGTTGGCCCTGGATCTGTGTTCCAAAGAACTTGGTAATGAGGCTCCTTCTTAAGAACTTTGAAATTCCCGGAGAAAGGAGCCTCATTACCAAGTTTTTTGGAACACAGATCCAGGGCCGATAACGTGAAGAAAAGAAAAAAATCAGTTTGTGCAACGCTGAAGATGGGACAACAGCCTTGAAACATATGTCCAACTAAACAATCAAATGAGGTAAGAATGTTAAAAAATACAAACTCAATTACCAGTCATGTTTTAGACATAATATTTTTCATCCGTTCTCAACTTGTAGGGATGCTAGGGTTTAAACTTTGACTTACATGATATCTACAGGGTCACCAATGAGCATTGTCACAATGCTGAAAACTATGGATTATAATATTATAATGATATTGTGAAAAGAAAAATTAATGTCTGAACCAGGAATCAAACCGTGGACCTCTAGTTCTCCAGACTAGTGTGCAGCCCTACCTGGCAGCGGATGAAATGAGAATTATAGATTTGTATATGTGGAAAGAATTGTTAATGTTTGTGCTAGGTCTAGAATGGTGTAGTGGGCTGCACACTAGTCTGGAGAACTAGAGGTCGACGGTTCAATTCCTGGTTCAGACATTAATTTTTCTTTTCACAATATCATTATAATATGATCCATTATTGGAACTGTGTTAAAATAACAGTATTGGAAAATGTTTAAAAAAAACTATGGATTAGACACTTTGAATATATTATTTTTCACCTCTCTTGCTTGCTAGATGTGCTAAGGTTTAAACCTAGGTTTATGCGACACCAATCATCTTAACAACCCCGTAAAGTATGATTTTGTCATTCTCATTCATTGTCTTAATTTTATTTTCACCCTTTCCTGCCCCCGGTTGGTGTGCTAGGGGTTAAGCTTAAATTCATTGGGACTGTGGCCAATTAGCATAACAACCCCAAAAACTATAGATTTGACACTAACATATGCCACTTTTTGAAATTTTATTTTCTCACCTTTCCTCCTTAGTGTTGCAACAAATCAAACATGGACCTAAATGTCATTGAGACTGTCATCAATCAGATAAGTGACCCCAAAAACCATGTGTTGACACTAATCTGGGTCATTTTAAAGATTTTATTTTTCACACTATTAACTTTAAATGGTATTGGGACTGTCACCTATGAGTTTAGCTATCCCAAAAAAACTATGGATTAGATACTAATATCGGTAATTTTGGATATACTATTTTCCCCCTCTCAATCCTTAGGTGTGATAGGGTTTAAACCAGGGCTTACATGATACCTTCACATTCACCAAACAGCTTAGCCACCCTGAAAATAATCTATTTAACAGTTGTCATTTTATTTTATCTCCTTCACACCTTTTAATTGTGAATTAGTTAAACAGCTGCAAAATAATGTACATTTACTAGAATTGAATGTATGAAATCATTAACAAAAATGGCGTTTTATAATTTAAAATTCCACATTGTTTCTATTCGTAACACAGTAAAAATCCCAAAGTTTCATGTGAATTTTAAAATTTTAGGCCTTTTGCACATTAGCAAAATAGAGAAGATATTTTAAATATAATTTTTTTGTCACCAGGTAACTAAAATTAAATATTTAGATGCTATTAAAAGCCAAATTGCAAATACTGTCTACAAATATGGTATCATACTTAAACTACTACTACGTCGCTTTGGATAATCGTATCTAAATGAAATTGGTGACAATCAAAAGAGAAACTCAAAAAGTGTCTGCTATACCTCATATACATTTAATGGGCCCTCACGAGTGACGCTGCAGACATTCACATTTAATCTGTCTGCTAAATGTCCAACAATGAACCCATATCGACCACAAAAATCATGATTAAATTTAGTTTAGTTTCTGTATTGTTGTCCATTATTCTCCATTGTTAACATGCATAAAAGTTTTTGAGTTTCTCTTTTGACTGTCACCAGTTTCATTTAGATACGGTTATCCAAAGTGACATAGTAGTAGTTTAAAGTATGATACTATATTTGTGGACATGGTGTATAATGGCAAAAGTCTTTTTTTTTTTTTTGTAAACTTTTTCAAACTCTAAGCCCTTTGCATGAACTGAAGGTCAATGTATGATTTTTTTAAAATAATTTTCCATTGATTATCTTGAAAATATGAAACTTTTGATCCCTGTTAGAATGTGCAAAAAATCAGTTTTTTTTTACCTATCCTACTAGTCAAGTTAGGGGATGAAATGTTGCCCTTTGAGAAATTCAGAATTCATAAATCTATTTTTCTTCTTCTGGATGAATTTTTTCCCCTTATATTGTGACTTCTGTTAGTCTTCTTAAATGTTTTAATAGATTCGTTTCCTGTTCATTCGTATGGTTTTCTACTATATATGAGCAGCTATTGTAGATTTTTCTATCTCCCCATGTTTAATAATCTTGAAATATTGTAATTCTTTTTGTTGGAATGTTTGCAAGTAATTAATACATACCTGAACAAGTCTTCTGGAGTTTTATAAAGCTAAAAAAATTGCTAAGGATATCAAGGAAATCATGTAATGCAGAAAATATTTTATTGTTAATTTTTAGAGATCAGAACAGGGCTGATTGGACTAATTTTTATTTTAATTAATATACTGTCTTGAAAAGTATATATACACACACACACACACACACGTGTATGTATATATATATATATATATATATATATATATATATACATACATACATACATACATACATACATACATACATACATACATACATACATACATACATACATACATACATACATACATACATACATACATACATACATACATACATACATACATACATACATACATACATACATACATACATACATACATACATACATACATAATTGTCTGTCCAACGGATCTGTGCCCCCATAAGATATGTGAACTAAAGCCTGCTTCCTTTTCTGCCTCGGCAAATCATTTCCCTCCCTACATTTCCATCTCTCTCTCTTTTCTAGCGCTCTCTTGCACTTCAGAGTTGTCAACTTGACTCCAACCTAGCATTATTCAATATTCAAGAGCGATGACACTGGGGAAGTTTGGCAACATCCCTAACTTGATGTTTGTTGTTTGATGTAGGGGGGGGGGGGTTTGGTGAAATGGTGTGAGAATTGACATATACTTATCTAAGAACGATGCCAGTGCTACAGGAGTACAGATCTGTTGGTCCAAGTATGTATATGTGTGTGTGTGTTTATTTTTCCTGGTTTGTAACTTTATTAGTCCATGTTGCTAAAAGCTTTAAGAAATTGTTTAATTAAATTAAAATAAAACTTATAGTTTTTTATTTTTATTTAATTGAATAAGTTATGGATTTTCGTCAAGTAAACACCAATTCAATTGATTATTTAAGAAATTTAATTTTCTGTTTCATTATTGGTTTCTTCTCTTCCCAAATGTGAAGTGTGGTTAAATACAGATCTAAATATTTTGATATGCTAGCCCTTATGAAAACTCTGAAAACAAACTGGATTTGGAATACAACATTTGTGAAAGAAAACATTCTTTAGAATATTAAACATATTGTACTAATGTGTTTCTCCAGAGATCATGATTCATTAGATTGGAATATGTCATCATCATCATCATACAGGGAAGCTAGAATTGTTAAAATTGTTCAGACCATCTTCTGTGTGAGCGTCCAACATTTCTCCTTCCGTGCGGTTTATAATTTAGCAATAATTTTGGAAATTTTTCTTCTGGCATTCTAACAATATGTTCTTTCCAGTCGTTCCTATATTTAATTATTCGGTCTGTAAGTTTGAAAATATTTAGTTCCCTTCTTACATCTTCATTCCTTTTCTTATCCAGCAGAGTATATCTCGGTCTAGGCGAAAATTTTTCTCTTCAAATATAATTTATCTTTCATTGAGAAATGTTAAATTAATAATAAAAACATCATTAGAAGCCTTACTAGCTTTATAAAGTAATGTTAAATTCCCAATAAATGTCTTCTTAACTAAGAAGCCGCCATTTGCAAAGATAGAAACAATGGTTTCAAAAGCATTTGGTGAGAGGGAATTACAATGTATATAAGAGAAAAATTTGCATCTAGATCGCAACTTGCCTCGGTAGCTCAGTAGGTAGAGCATTTGGCCCGGCAAGCCAAAGGTCCTGGGTTCGAGTCTTCGTCTAGGCAAAAATTTTTCTCTTCAAATATAGAGTATATCCTGCTATATTTAATGGAATATAATGTAATAAGCTAAAATAGGTTTTGTAAAATAGGATTCTAAAACATATGTGAAGATCCATTTATGGTACGAATTTCCATAAGAGGCTGAGTCAACTCCAGGACCATGGTCCTGCCAAAATATTTATATTAGTTTAAAAATTTTAACACATACAGATTCGAATCTCCAACCTTCTAGCATGTGGCATATTGCCTTAACCAACTAAGCTACGGCATGGCCTCTCTTCGTGAGAGATATAAATATTTAGCTTACTGCACCTACATTAAAAAAGTTAAAATGATTGAAACAGAGAAAATATGGGTTTGGTATTTGATATTTCTGATGATTGACATACCACAGTAATTAGTCACAAGGTAGCAATTTTGTAAGTCCTGCACCGTAACCGAGTGGTTAAGGCAAGGTGCCCCTTAGACCAGAGCTATAGGACTTGTGCTGGTTCATATCTCCAAGGGGGAAGAACATTTTTTCATGGAATTTAGGCCTGTATGGGACCAATGCCCACCCAGCATCGCGAGGAATTTGGGTAGCTACAATAAGTAGCAGCTCCAGGATTGAGAAAACCAGCTGTAACGGCTGGGGGACCCAACATGCTGACCACATGTCACACCTACACTGGCTGAATGATCGTCTGCCTCTATGATTAACACATTTGGATGTGAGACCTGCAGCGGGCTGGTAGGCCAAGGGCCTTCGTCTATCGTACCATGGAGTTTTAATGATTTTATAATCTTTATTTGTCCTATGTATGCTCCTTTTCACTTCTGCATTCTTTTGTTGTCCATAAAAGCAATTACCTGCCCTGGGATATCTAAAGAAAGGGATGTGGTATTTATGAGAAATACTGCATGCTACTCAAGAACAGATCATAAAATGAATTCTGAGATCCTCAAAGAATTACAAACAGAATCAGTCATGGAAAGTGTACAAAAATACAGAAACAACTGGAAATCTCATGTAAGAAGAATGAGCAGAACAAGAATACCACGTCAGATCTTAAATTACCAGCCACCAGGCAAGAGATCTTTGGGCAGACCCTTAAAATGTTGGATTGAGTCCGTAACAGACCACTAGGTCTATCACATGAAAGGAAGAAGAAGAATAAGAGATGTGGTTTTATATAAATAATCTCTCGTAGCAGAGTTGGAAAGTTGTTCACCTATAGTTAGATGGAAACATAACTTGGCATAACATGAGGTTGATTATAATGGCACACTGTTACTGAATAATTTGACAGTGGATTAATAAAAGCAGTTCACTTAAAGTACTTAGGAGATCCATTACCATTAACCTTATGATATTATAATCATGAGGTTTTGAAATGGATTGATGTATTTAAAATTCCCTTTAATCTAATGTGTATTGTTGACTTAATAAAACACTGAAATCAGATTTCACATACTTTACACAGCACTTGGTAAGAGTTTCATTAATTGAGAAGGTTTTAAATAAATGTTAACTTTAAATTTTAAATTAATTCAAAGTAGTACTAGTATAATGTTGCTGGTAATATATACAGTAAAACTTGTTCAAAATGGAATCATATGGGACCATTTTTTTTTTCTTCACATTCAACAAAATTCCACATTATAAAAACAAAAATAAAAAATTAACCAATCTTAGATTATAGAGTACCATATGTCTTTTTCCATGCATAGGATTAATTATAGTCCTGCTGCCATTGAAAAGTGGAGTATAGTATATTCAAGCGATTTTGACAGTAACACACAAAACAAAAAAAAAACAGCCCGTTTCTTCAGCTTTAAAAAATGACTTTTAGGCGCGTATCCTGAAATTGAAGTATGCAGTTTCTTTTTCCACTCACTAAGTATACTTTCATCCACATCCTTTGATTCCACACTACATTGTATCATCTTTTAAAACTGTACAGCCAACCTGAAGATGCCTTGAAATAGTTATTCTCTACGGATGTAGCAAACAGCTAGAACTTAACTTTGGAGCATGGGTGTGGAAATTTGGAGATTTTTTGATCGTGCTCTTGTAAAACACTCCCACACTACTTCGTTGATTTGTTTATTTATGTACTTTTTTTTTCCACTTTGTTTGATCATTTCCTTGCATCCATTCATTAATTATTTTTTCTTTGTGTTTTAATGTCTCAGAAACTTTGGTTTTTCCACATTTAAATTTAGTCATTATTTCACATACTGAGAGTTTTTTTTTTTTTCTTCATTCTCTTTCACTTTTTCGTTTAATGACAATTATACATACGATTTAGCCATCTTTGTTCCAGAATTTTAGAACACTACCTGTAAGAGATACATACACAATCGGTCTCAGATCTTAAACTAATTTAAGATTTTACGGTGCACAGGTTATTTGTAAGACATGTCACACGCCAAATATTCGTTAAACAAACCTGTATTTCACATAACAGGTGTGCAGTGAGGCCGAAAGAAAATTTCAGTTACAGGTAGAAAATCTACTTCACCAGGCGGCAGGAATCATCCCTTATTATTATTTTGCCTAATGGGAATTCAATGGAGTGGAAAACCAATTGATTTCTCTCTGTCTTTCCACCTTATAAACATTTTTTTCATGAATTCTGTAGAAATATCTTTCCGATTTCACATTGGACAGATTCTGTATTTATACAAAATAAATACACGTAAAATTACTATTATTTCGCCGGGACCAATAAATTTGTTCATATATATATATATATATATATATATATATATATATATTAACTTGCTGATACCTTACTCTTTCTGACTGTAGAATGTGATATTTATTTATTTCACTAGAGCTTTAGACCTAAAGGCCTTCTTTCATTTATCCAAAAGTAATAAATTCTACACATGATCTTTACCAAAATCCACAAAGTTACATAAAATAAATTAGCAATTAAAAGTTAATCAATACTGATAAAATTCATGTTAAAATTCCATTGAGGTAAATAGTCATAATGTAAGATATTAAAACAGATACCTGGCCGGGCAGGTGCCATTGTCCTCAACTAGGTTAAAAAATTTTAAAACTTTTAAGAATTGTCCAGTTGGTAGACCAAGGATGAGGTGGGAGAATAACATTGACCATGATTTGAGGGAAGTAGATTATACAGGAGGTGATTGAAAAACATTAACTTGGGATAGGGGTGTATGGAGAGCTTATGTCTGCATGACCATGAATATATGGGTTTGCTAGAGCCAGTGAGTTAGTTAATCTGAGTACTGTAAGTGGAACTCTTTGCTACTTTGGTTTTCCAGTTATCTAAAGATGTTCAGGATTCTATGTATCTTTTAGCCCCCCCCCCTTTTTTTTTGCACTTAGACGTGGTTGTTATGGCCCTCCAGTCTTAAGATTCTGGGAATTGTCACTTTTAACTATAACATCTATTTCTAAGAAAAGTATTTTTTAACAAATGAGAAACAGATTCCTTTTACAGATTATGAACTTATTTAGTTATAATAACATTAGAAATATTTAATTCATTTTTATATCAACTTTCATGTTTTTCCCTTTGTTTATGTTTTAAATGTCTACTACTTCATTGTATTTCCCCTTTCATATTCATGTGTGTTTTTAGGAACATATTCTTGAGCTGCATGACGTTTTTATTTAACTTACCTTTTTTTATGGCCAAGTGGCTAATTCTCTGTCGTGCCTTGGACTCACTTCAATTAATGAAACCACCTCTTATTTATATCTACATATAAATAGGCAAAACAGTTATGTACCATTTTCTCCTCTGTTTGTCAACTGATTTTGTTTAGTAGCTATTGACAAGCTTTAGTGTTATCAATACAAAAAATGGAAACAGTTCTGCTATTTTTAACTGCAAGGTAGTGTTTATGGAAAATCTCCATGGTACAAGACTTACTTTTCTTCCAGAGTAGCATGTGTTGTACAAAGGCCATGCCTAAAAAATGATCTGCCATTTTTAACTGCAAGGCACTAAAATCCAGTGCGAAAAGCTCCCATTTAAACTATAGGAAAGTAATACATCTACATGTGTTAATCACAGAGGTAGATCATCCTGCCAATGTAGGGGTGATATGTGGTCAGCATGTCAGCTTCACCAGCGGTTATAGCTGGTTTTCTGAACCTGGAGCCGCTACATATTGTAGCTACCCAAATTCCTGACGATGCTGGTTGCTAATTAAAATACTCTCACCCCATCATCGATTACACCCCAAAATAAATATACATATTTTCTTTCTGATTCAATTATGATTATGGTAGAACTTCAAGCACTCGACTAACACTAGTTAAATTAAATTATTGATTTAATTACATTATGAATAATTCTATGATCTGTTTCTCATCTTACTGATTTATTTATACCAAACTTGATATGACTATATTTATATTATATCAATTAACGAGAGTGACTAATTTATATCTCTATATCAAATTTTATTCTTGTTAGTATTAGTCATATAAGATTGGTGTTGTAATTCATGGTACAGGACATTTATAGTTTATATCATTCTCCTCTGTATTGCAACCATTTTTTCCATATTTTCATATTATAAATACACATAATTTAAAAATATTGAAAAAAAAAATGTTGTAAAACAGAGTAAATTAAAATTCATCATACATATTTGAAGGGAAAAATTATATGCTCACACCAGGGTTTGATCCCAGGACCTTTAACTTTCTGGGTCAATGCTCTACCGTTGAGCTATCTGAGCACTCCATTCTAAACACAAATTTTTCTCTTATACATTGTTACTTATATCATACAAGTTCCAAGTAAACCTTAAATCCCAAATATACCTATCAACACAGGTTTTATTGACACAAGATTATTTTTACAAGATATGAGATTTCTTTCCCTCGGATATGTGTATCAGATAGTTATGTAAGTTCCAATAATATTATACTCTAGACTTATATATTTTTGCATGATAGTGCATTTTGTCGTACTTACAGCAATGGCGACCATGATTGAAAGTTCAACTTCCTACATTTCAGGGTTGCCAACCTAAATAACTATACTGTAATATTACATATTACAAACACGTGTGTGGGAAGTAAAACCTCTGCCCTCTATATATACTACATGCAATGTATATACAAAAAATCCAAAAGGTAATGTTAATATACATTATACAAAACAAATCACTGCATTTTAAATGAACCAAACTTTATTTGAAACAATATAAAACAATAAATACATATTTTCTGCCATTTTATCACTAATTGGTCTCATGGCCTCCTGTTGTTTCAACTAATAAACATTGCCCATGCTGTTAATGTTAGTCAATTGTCTATAATGAATGCAAATATTTCCAACAAGGATGTTATTATTTTACTATTATTTAATATTTTGAAAATACCATCGTGCAAAAAATAATGTACAATGCATGTTTGTGAAGTGTTTTACAGAATCGAGGAAAACTCACATCATAATATACTATTATATAATGCTAATACTGTTCAAAACTATTTTTTTCCTTTGGCTTATCATTGTGTTGCCCGAAGCCCTTCAATTCTATAATAGGTTGTTATAGGATAATTTTATTTCCTGATATTTTCATTATTGGTTGTGTTAATTGAAGCTATGAAATGAATCTCGCAATATGTCGTATTGATTAGAGTTTACATTGTAATGCAGTTTTGGTAGTTTGAAAATGATTACACTGAAATGCAGTGCAATGTCAGCAGAAAGAGCAATCCATTTAGTGGTTAAAGTTTACATTTGAATGATCAAACATTGTTATTCGGTTTGGAAGACATTAAGTAAATTGTTATGCAAATCATGTAAAACCCTCCCCTCCCTCCAGCCTATCTCTCTTCATATTCCCTATTTTCTGAATTGCTTTAATGAATGCAAAAAAAAAAAATAATAAAAGAGGGAAAGAGTAATTCATTTTTGACATAAAGATGATCTTGCTAATGGATTTAGTTTGAATAGCTGAAATTAATTCAATATTCATATTGGATTTCTTGATCATTTTAATGTAAATTCGTTTTTTTTTCTTCTTTTTCCAAAAGGTAACAACAGTATTGGAACCAATTAATTATTGTAGTGGAAATGTTGTCTGTGGGATTTTCAATTTAATGATTACTGTTGCCCCTGCAACTTCCATTGAGCTAGTTCTGGGAAACAGGCAGAATATTTACTAATTAATACTGACAGATTTCAGTCATTCAATTATATTTTATGGAAGAAGCATTGGATAATGGTTAGTTGAGAAGTAAATAAAAGAGCTAGATTTTACAGTATAATTGGAAGGGGAAAGCTATATCATTCAGTGATTAATCTTACAAATACGCGTATTATTTCAGCGATATTGTTAGTCAGTTTTAAATTGCGAGTATAGTAGAACCCTGATTATCTGAAATAACGAAATAGAGCTATTTTGAAATAAAGTATTTTTTTGGATAATACATAGAAATAATGTCCTGCACTGTAGCCAAGTGATTAAGGCTAGATGCCTTGGTGAAAAGCTATGGTTTGAGTCCCCAAGTGGGAAGAAATTTTCTCATGGAATTTTGACCAGCATGGAGCCGGTATCCACCCAGTGTTGTGAGGAATTTGGGTAGGGACTCAAGGTTGAGAAAAACAGCTATAATGGCTGGGTGACCCAACTTCCGGACCACATGTCACCCTACACTGGTTGGAGATCGTCTGCCTCTGATTAACACATGTGGATGTGAGGCCAGCAGCTGGCTTGTAGGCCAAGGGCCTTCTGGACCCGTCACACCGTGGAGTTGACATAGAAATAATATTCTCTTTAAGAGGAGAAGACATATGTGCAGCATAGTAAAAATTGTTGTACATCTTTTATAATAGGCTGCAGTGATACTATTATAATGATATTGTGAAAAGAAAAATTAATGTCTGAACCAGGAATCGAACCATGGACCTCTAGTTCTCCAGACTAGTTTGCAGCCCACTACACCATTCTAGACCTGGCACAAACATTAACAATTCTTTCCACATATACAAATCTATAATTTTTGTTTTGTCCGCTGCCAGGTAGGTGTCACTACCATCACCAACGGCTGGATTTGCAATAATGAGTTATGTTTGCAATATCCTGATGATTTAATCTTATCTTTGATTAATTGATGGAGTTATATACTATTACAATAATTAGAAGATTATAAAAAGATTCATTCATCTTGCCAGTAAGGAGGAAGTTTGTTGTGGCATGAGCTGGGAAATTATTTTAGAAGATAAAACTTAAAATTACAACATGGTAAAATAAGTAATAAATTAATATGACTCATTTCTTCAATTGATTGAAAATAACTTGTTCTTTAACTTCATGGCAAAATCAGCTCTTGACCTTCAACCAGCTACTAGCCTGACTCCATGTTTGTCACTCTAGAGTTGATCGATGATCTGGCAGTATAAAGGTAACATGTGGTCAGCATAGTTTAATTAGAGGATGAACTACTTATGAATTATCAAAATTAGGATTTCATAATAATATTAAGACCCCAGCTTTTTCTTCTTCTTCCTTCCAAGTATTAAGCCAAGGCCTGTTACGATCCTATAGAAAATTTTCCCTCCAGCGTTTCATAGAATGGCCCAGAGATCTTCGTCCTCTTGGTATATAATTATAAACAGCTTTGGGGATCTGATTTGAACTCATTCTTTCAAGATGGTGTTTCCAATTTAGTTGGTACTGTTTAATATATTCCAAAATTGGCATAGTCTTCAATTCTTTTAAGATATCGGTGTTCCTTTTTCGATCCCATCTGGTGTAACCCGCTGTTCTGCACATGAATCTCATTTCACAAGCTGTTATTTTGCTTTCATGTTGTCTTTTTAGTGTCCATGCTTCACTATCATAGGTCAACACTGGTCTAGCCAAAAATGTTATATAAACGTAATCTGGTGTTTTTTTGTACAAGGGATGGTTTCATATCTTGATTAATAATTCCCAAACTTTTATTATAACTAGTAATTTTTTCAGGGATATCCTTTTCATTCCAGATAGAGAGATAATATCCAAGATATATAAATTGATTAGATCTCTGTAAAATTTTATTCTGGAGACAGAATTTACTTTGTATGGGGTCCTTTCCATGAAATGCCATAATTTTAGTTTTGTTAATTGATATTTCCATGTTAAATTTGGCAGCTGTTTTTTTTTGTAAATTCCCCAGCTTTTTTCAGCTGCTAATTATCATAATTAACTAAATTTGAATGGATACCAGTTTCATACACTGGTCAAATTTCATGACAAAATTTCTTCCCAGTGTAGTTCCCATAACTATATTCTAAGGAATCATGCTTTAGACAGGTTAGTCACAGTATAGTTTTATAAAAAATAACTTTAAAAAGATTGTTATTGCATTTTATTAAATATAGCGATATTACCATCTGTGCCATAGCCGAGGGTTGAGGCAAGAAGCCTTGGCACAGAGCTCACGGACTTGTGCTGGTTTGAGTCCACATGAAGGAAGACATTTTCTCATTATTTCAGACAATATGGGATCAGTGCTCACTCAGCACCATGAGGAATTTGGGTAGTTACAATAAATAAGAGCACCAGGTTGGAAAATCAGCTGGGAGACCTGACATGCTGACAGCATGTCATCCCAACACTGGCTAGTTGATAATTTACCTCGCCTGTGATTAACACATATGAGGCCAGCTGATAAACCAAGGACCTTCTAGGCCTGTTGCACCATGGAGTTTATAGCAGTATTACCTTGACATTTCAGACATTACTTTTGAAATACGAAAGAAATAATGTTCACTTTACATAAAATCATGCTACCTAATTTCAAAGATTAAGATAATAATCCAACCAATTTAATTTATAAAATTATAAAACTGTTGTAATCTTAACTTGTACATGAAAATCCTTTCCTTGCATGAGTCTTTTTAATTAGTGACAACTTTAAGGACATTTTCTTTTTATGTTTATGTAGAGTTTATTTAATTATATTTTTCTTTGTTTTGCAGTTTTATGTTTATGTAGAGTTTATTTAATTATATTTTTCTTTGTTTTGCAGTGAGGGTAAAATAGAAAACAAGAAGAAAGAAAGGAGAAAAGAAGATAAAAATAAGAATAAAGAAGAGCTTGAGACAAGTGACGATGAATGCGTTGACACCCAAGGTAAGTTATATTTGTTTGTAATGCATGTGTTACTGCATTTTGATTTTCTGTTTCCTGATTTGAAAGTATATCTTTCTAGAAGAGGTACTGTCATTTATATTTGTAATTGATCGATACTTTTTAAAATTCATGACAAAACACCATTGAGGTTATACTATGTAATATTTATAATATAAAAATAGAATACCTGAGATCTAATTGATGTAGAGGATGGAAGCATACCAGTATCCTAATGTTTATATACAGTGATGATTGCTGGCATATAAGATCTCTTAGAATTGGTTGGCTTGGACATTTGATAAGAATGGATGATCAGAGATTGGTCAAGAAACTCTACAAATGGAAACCTATAGGAGGCAGAACTGTTGGAAGATCGGATGGGAGGATGACACAATGAACGATCTAAAGAAAATTAAAGTGACTAATTTGAATATGGCAAGAGACAGATTGGCATGGAGGAGGATTGTTGAGAAGGCCAGAACATTCCCTTTTGAAGTTGTCGTGCCTTAAGATGATGATGATAGGTGGTAACTGTTCTTTGTTGGGAAACATTTTCAGAAGTTGTTTATGGGTGTTGAATGAGTGTCTAATATAAGGAACCCATGGCCTCTAGTACATAATTACAGAGCAGTTTAATGAGTAATTTGATATTGACATGTAGACAGACCTATTTAATAATAATAATAATAATAATAATAATTATTATTATTATTTTTAAAATATTTCTTTAATAGATATATTAGGTTTGAGGTAACTGCAATGATTTGTTGTAAAATAAATACATATTTATTATGTTACAAGGATTGAAAATAAGGTTTTATAGGTGGCCTCAGCTACACTTTGGCCAGAATTTCAAAACTAATTAAACAATTTTTAATCTTTGCAATATACATAATTTTATTTTATACTCTGTTGAATTTAATTATTTTATTTAATACATATTGATACATACATATATAATGCCGATGTTGATAAACAAACAGCATTTGTTGTTACCAGTTCATCCATCCAGAAACTCTTGTAAACCTCATATTAATCATGGAGAGAGACTTGAATGGTACCAGAAGAAATATACAAAGAATTCATGAAGCGATGGGAGAATTAATATCAAGTGAATCAAAGGATAGATGAAAAAAATATATATGTCAAGAATTCTATCCCTGGAAAATAGTGTATGATATAAAATAAGTTAATGAGATTATGCTAGCACATATTAATTTAGATTTGGTAAACATTATGGTTTTGTTTAAATTTTATTTTATATTATGCATACTGTTACTTCACTAACTGTTACGTTACAGTTCAAGAAATTTTGTGTTTTTTTCATTATGGTCTTAATAATCTTTGCTATTAATTACAGTTTTATGAAAATATGGATATTATTAAAACCTAAAACATTTGCTCAAAACATCCTATTCATAGGAAACTGCAATTATATCATTTAAAGAGTCAGTAGTCATTAAATTAAAAAAAAAGTTATGAATTTCCTAGTTTGCCTAATTCTGGGATGTACATAGGGGATTGTTTTCGCGGTACATCAGCTAAACTATTGACAAAAGCAGGTGCTATTGTATCTGCCTTAATGAGATGTATGTCGGGGGGGGGGGGGGAGATAAGTGCTTTGGTTGCTAGTACATGGAAGATTTTTTCCAAAACAAAAATAAAGTAGTTAAAATGATCAAAAGGGGTAAAAGTTTTGTTGAAATTCTACAAACAGAACATTAACCCTTAAATTGGCGAAACACTAATTTCTTGTGGCAGTTATGCAGATGTTCTGAACCGCAGTGAAAACGAAATCATGTAAAACTGTAAATTACTGCTGTATAGTATTGTGTAATTTGACACATTTAAGTCATTTCCACTCATTTTTCTATTATTTTAAAAACAATATTAAATAAATGAAATTAATGTATCTTATTGGATACATTGCCAATTTAAGGGTTAAAAGGATATGACTTCCATAATTAATAGCAAAATTCCATAAATCAATATCATGTGCAATGTTGATTATATAATAAATATCAACATGATATTTATGTATGTACCCTTGTGGAGATATGGGCACTCCTCTAGTAGGAGTTACACAATAATTATTGATAAAAAATACAACAAAG
Source organism: Diploptera punctata (assembly GCA_030220185.1). NCBI lineage: Eukaryota > Metazoa > Arthropoda > Insecta > Blattodea > Blaberidae > Diploptera > Diploptera punctata. The sequence continues at coordinate 80,522 of JASPKZ010000521.1, forward strand.
GTATTAATTAGGAATATTGAATCTTATACACAAAATTTAAAAAAAATTTGTTCAAATACCGTACATTGAAAGAATGTTGCCAAATAGAATTCCAAACATTTTATTCGGCTATGAACCTAATCTTTGATGAGAAAACAGGTCATTGGCCTAATTACAAGAGACAGATGAAGATTAATATTAACAATAAATTGACTATTTCAATACATAATTTTATAGATTTACAACAAATTGTTAAGAATAAACTTAAATTGAGCAGATTCAAATAGTTCCCATTTTCTATTTATATATATTAATTTTTTTAATTAAAATGTATTTTAGTTTTACAAATATCTTAACTCAATAGAGACATTGATATTATTCCCAAGTATAGTTATGCATATGATTGTGCTGCAATTATAAATGCAAAATGAAAAACAACTACTTAATAATTTAAGTACATTTATAAAATTAATTTAAATGTTTTATGATATTTTTTATATAGTCTACTTTTCACCATATTAAAGGAAACAGGAGTTTGGATTTATGAATGTTTTAAATTAGAAATCTGCAACAAATTACTTGAATGTAGTTTTTATTTCTGAGCTAAAATTATTTATATTATCTATGTACTATTGAAATACAGTCGCCTCTTATAATACATTTTTTCCATAATCTTAAAATAAAACAGTTGAGCAAATATAAAAAGGATATGCAATATGATAATTTTCTTAGAATAGGTTTAGCACTAAATTTACTGGTTAACAATATTTTAAACAAATGTTATAGTACAGAATTTTGAAGAAAGTCATTTGTAAAATGTAACTTCTCTAAATTTAATTTTCTATTACTCTTTTTACATTTATTCACACTGATGTCGCTGTTTGTGATTGTGATCTCGATTCTTCACTGCCTACTAAAGATTCCGTTTCTTCGTTTGCGTGACACATTTTACGGTGTTTGTGGACAAAATAATAACTTGGGAATTTGGAACCACAAGTTTTACAGGGATAATACTGCACATTCATGTCAAGTAATCTTACCTCTCTACGTACATTTCCATTTGCACTCACTTTTTCTTTGTCTGTGCCTACAATTTTACACACAGCTACACTTTTATTAGTTCCAAGTCTTTCAGCAAGACGCGAGAGATCTATTGTTACCGGGTTGATGTGTCGTCTAGCGTGCTTCTGATAGCAGTAATGACTTTTGAATGTATGGTTACAATACAAACACGTGTACACTGTCTCCAGACTGTTGCTATTGGCACTGATTTTCTCACTTGTCAAGGATGCTGAGGAAGAAGAGGTGTTTCCGTCGCTGAGATGTGCCGCTGAAGATTCATCCTTATTTGAATTGCACTTTTCTGTAATTTGATGTTCAGAAATTCTTTCATTTGTACTTTCTTGATTGACGCTGTATTCATTCACGTGACTTGTAGAATGAGGTTTAGCATTGCGTTCTTGGTCATTGTTATTGTATAGTTCACTGTTAGTGATTGAAATATGTTCGTTTATTTTTTCTTGTATCTTCTCTTCCGTTTGTGGTTGTGGATGAATAATATTTTGGTTGAGAAGATGTGAGTGTGGCTCAGAATTATTCGCTGAATCCTGATCGTGGTTTTGATTCTGTCTGGACGCATCTTCTGTGTTGTCAGTTACTATGATGTCATCCAGAGTGAGTCCATAATTATCATTGAGAACACGGTGAAAGCGAACAGGACCATCGCAACAAGCTACATCGATGATAACTTTGCTATTTGTACTGCTCGTTCCATGTGAACTGGAATCACTAACTTGTTTCTTACTGTTCGATATCTTGGAAGATGACTGATGTTTCTTCTGAGGTAGCTGTTGATTGCGGTCATTTCTGGATTTGTGCCTGTCTGATACATCGCACACTACGTTACGGTCTTCTGACGAGAAGGAAGCACCTGAGAGACAGGGTGAAACACTGGAGGGAGTAGATGGAGAACCGGCTCTGAGAAGAACACTTCGGCGACTGCTTGAAGTGGATGGAATGGCGAGAGGAGATTTTGGACGTCTCCTGGAGCAATTGCCAACAGACTGCGGAGTGGGAGGCCTTGCTGGTATGTCAAGGGGAGGAGGTTGGATCAATTTTAGAGGCTCTTGATTCTCTCTGCCACTTTCATGGTCGAGTGTAAGTGATGTTGGAAGTACGGATCGAAACGGGGAGTTGTCTGCCGAAGGCAGCATTAGTTGAGGTGGTTGTGTCGGAGGCAATGGGTGATAAGTAGGGGGCGGCCAGAATGGTGCCGGGGGAGGAGGAGGCGGAGGTAAACCTCCGAAACCTAAAAGAACTGGTAACATTTTGCGACTTGGAATCGGTTTCACGAGTGTTGGTAATGTAGGGTGAGTGACCGGCGGCGGAGGGGGTGGATGTCTGGAATGCGGGGAAAGAGATTGTGCAGGAGGTTGTTGATTTTGGACAAGAAAAGCTCTGCAGAGGTCCAGGGCTCTTGGCATGTGGAGAAGATGTGTTGCTAGAAGAACTCCATAAATATTTTCATGTGTGATGTCCAAGTAGCCGGTATACATGTAAGTTAGAAGAGGGGCGAAGGCTTCCGGGCTGACGTTGGGTACTGATATGGTGATAGTGTTGGAGGATCCAGAAGTTGGTGAAGTCGCAGCCGCAGTAAGGAGGGCTTTGAGATAGCCACTGTGGGACGCTAGCACTCCCCGATGGGCTGCAAATTGATGAGTAGACGTTGGTCTCGGAGGCGAAGCTTGACCCGAGGGACTTCCATTGCCACCGACGTTTATTATAACATCAGGAGGAGAAGCCAATGTTGCGGCCGCCACCGCATCCCTCATGAGCCATGCTCGTAGAGCGAATACATTTCACCAAGTATTTTCACAGAGTTAACACTTTATAACAGTCATGTTACGGCCATAACGATAATTCTCACAGTTAACATATCTGAGAGGTTGTATTCATTCTTAAACTTTATCCTACTAATAAAATTATTATACGGATTCAATCCTGTAACTCTAAAAATATCGATAATCGTAAAGAAATGTTTTGTTGGTAAATAAGCTCATTTCGATCAGAGACAGAATTGAGTTTTTTTAAAGAAAATAATTAAGTGGATGTCAAATAGAAACTTTCTCGTACACTTTCCACTAAAAATATTCAACTTTTTAAAGAATAAAAATAGTTATTCATAGAAATTGCATTTTGCCATGATATGAAAATTAATTCACGTGTATAAATTTACCGTTGATATCGGAGAGTTACACTAAAATATTTTAGGTACGTGGTGAGTGATGAGGTGTCCACATTCCAACTGTCTCTATCAAATTACTGTAATGATCCGAACAGGATTGCGTGATATACTGAATCATAAAGTCACAAGTGTTCACATTGTACCGACATTTGTTTCACGCGGGGTTTGGGGTGGTTTTGTGGGAGTGAAGATAGTTATGATGAACGCGTTAACCACTGCCCGCCGCCCAACCACGTTGGTATCTCTTACGTCACGTGGACCTGGCGGTGATTTCTCATTGGCTATGGTAGGTGGAGCTTACATTGCACCCAGTACAAATATTGGAATTTCTCAACCACTCATAACGATCTTTAGTTTTTGACAAGCACCATTTCCGTTGAGAAAATAAAAGAAAAAATTACTGTAATTCATAAAATATATAACGAACCCCTTATTTATATTTTATAACTTATTTTCATAATTGGCTTCTTAAAAGACCTTATGGGGAACAAATGTTTCTTAGGAAACAACCAAAGAAACATTTAACTAAATTAATTTTGTTCCCTTTTTATAGATAGGATAAAATCTATAATCCTTGAAATAATTAAATATTTACCTGAGATATCAGTCGTCCTCAACAAAGTAAATTTTTAGTTAAAAAACTTTGTTGTGGACGACAGAGATCTCAGCTAGACCCAAATATTTTATTATATTCACTTTTTATATGGTGGTTTATATTGCCTTTTAAAGATATTAATCTAAACTTATATCGGGCCTAGAAATCTTTAGTTGTATCTAATAGGCTGTGACACACACACATATATCATGTTTCATGTTTTTTTTAAATAATTGATTTAATTTAAAAATTATGAAATGGTGATTAGTGATGTAATGGGATTCCTGTAACGACATTCCAACGTATAATTTGCACTGACTAATCAGGATAATCAAGAAAAATCCGCAGTCAAGTTGACCCATGCTGGATTTTGAATCCGGGACTTCTTCAATGCGAGTCATAAAATTCTACTTTCAGTGTTTGAAATTTTGTCATATCTCTAAAATGTGTTGTTAAATTTCAATATAAGCCTATGGTTTGAATTATATGAAATATTTACTGAATTATATACATGATATACATGAGGCATTTATCACAAGTAATGCCACGAGTTATTTCCAATTTATCGTTAATTTAGAAATCAAGAGTGGCATTTGTTAGGACTATTTAACGAATAAAATTAAACTGTTTACTCACAAATCATTATTTAAATATAGTTATTTTAAATATTTATATATTTAACGTAAACGACGATGTTTGAAAACAAATGAGAAACTATTGTTATGATTCATTTGATCATAATATGTATTGCCTAAGGATCGCAATATTGTAAGAATGCACCCTAGTGGAGACATTTATAACCAACATTATAGGTTGTTAATTAATTTCTGATGTCCTATGATGTAAATATGTCAATTATTTTTTTCTGGAACGTTAATACCTGGGAAATAATACGTTTAAGAAAGTGCAAACAGTGTTTTTTTTTGTGGTATAAGCAATTGCTACAAATGTTTTTATATTATATTCCGCAAGCACTATCTGGTAACATTCGTGCACTATATACACAATCTAGTAGCCACATGCAGTCACTGCAAAATAATGCTATGGCCTATTCAGAATGTTAAAAAGGAGGAGCTTGATTTTAAGTGATAAAATTAAATTGATAAAATCGAGGTGAAAACGACAGTGATTGATTCTAAATAAAAAAAATCATTGAAATGTGATTGGTCGTCGACTCCCATTTGGGGCATAAGTTAAATAGTCTTCTATAAAAGGACACGGCGATGTGATATAATAATAATAATAATAATAAATGTAGACATCATATTTTAGTGCCATTATTATCACTAGGGTAAAAGAGATGTCTTCAGTCATTCGCGTTCTGATTGGTCTTGGATTAGCTTATACCCAGATTATCGTATAATAAGACTAATGACACTCCGTGGAGCATTACCCTATGACACCCAGATTATTATAAACACACAAATCGTTCTTGTGAGTCAACCCAATGGGGGGTTAGCTAAGAAAATTGGATCCTCTTGTTCACGCTTCTCCCCAGGACGTTGTCCTGTAAACGGGTTCTTTTCACTACTGCAGAATTTCAAATTGTAGGCCCATCACTCAAAATTAAAACATGCAGTTTAGCCGTAGAGACAACGTGTCAGAATTTGGTTAATTAAATAAATTTACCGAGACCTGGATCATAAAGTTTACCCAGTTTGTGTTTTACGAATAATAAGGAGCAACATATGTAGGCTAATGGTTTTCAATAGTGGTAGTCCTGTGAATGCTGGTCCCTTTCTTATGTCAGTAATCCTTCCGTCCGTCAAAGTAGATTCCTCTTTTTTTAAGTGAAATATCTCCCATTGTAAGTACTTCTAGGGCTATGTCATTTCGCGTCTAGAATTTTTATCTGTATCCAGTAGGCTATGAATTCCTATTGTCGTGTCTGTCATGTGTTTCATGTAATTATTATACATTCATTCATTCATTTAATTAATTTGAATGATATTATCATATGGATCCTGGTAATTAAATTCCATCCCAGCTTTTGCCTTGGATTGTTGGTATTGGGGTTTGAATCCGACACTTCTCGAATACGAATCTCAAATGCTTGCTCCCGAGCCATCTTACTCCAAACTAGCAAAATTTAAATATTAAAGTAGTTACTTTGATCAAAGACATATCCCCATTAGTTTTACAATTTGATAAAGAAGTACTGTAAGTATTCCAACATTATAAAGACGAAATTGTATAAAGCATGAATTTTAGATGGAAAAATTATTCATTAGTTAAAATTCAAGCAGACAATCACTCCATAGAAGTAGTCCACAAATTTAAATATTTGAGTGTAATCATCAGAGATAGGAATGAAGAAATGTAGAATGAAAATGAAAAAAGAATTCAGACAATAAAGCATAGCCTATTATGCTGTTTTACCCCTGATCAGATATCGACGTATCTGTTGGAAGGACCGAATAACACTCTACAAGGTACTGATTTGCAGCATTATTACATATACAAGTGAAACATGGACCTTTTTACATAGGGGTCTAGGGAAAAGAGATGATTCGTTCTTTTGAGATAAAAAAATAAGAAAAGTGTTTGGTCCAGTATGTTCTAGTGAAATATGGAGGATCGGGTACAATCGTGAATTATATAAATTAGCAATTACACATATTGTAAGCACTATTTTGAGAAAAACTTACTTACTTACTCACTGGCAGTATCGAACCCGTAGGTTCATGGCCGCACGGACATAAGCTCTCCATACTTCCCTTCCTAAGGTAATACCCCAGTTGAACCCATGTCCGCATTTCTTGACGGTTGTATTTTTACGGTGAAAGATCGTCACTCTTTCGACCAAGGTACTTTTTTCGTCAGGCTTATCACCTTCGACCAGTCCGGCATGGGTAAACCTATAGGCAGCAATGCTACCGCCGGCAGGGTCATTTAAGCACGCAAGCCACTCCACCTCGACAAGGTAAAGATACCATGGAGGGGTTTTGAGAAAAACACATTTTAATTTCAATATTCAATTACACATAATAGTAAATAGGCCTACAACAATTGCCACGACAGAACTGCAAGAAACTTGGTAAACAGTTACCACATTTGTGCACAATGAAGATACACCTCACAAAATTCTGATTTTGTACTTGACTCAATTTGATCGAAAAATGTACCCTACTTAACACATGTATGCACTAATCCATCCTTATGTACCTGGTATGATGATGTGGCGCTGTCAAACTACGTACGGATCAAGAGATTAGAGTGGGTCGGACACCTGATTAGAATAGAAGATGGAAGAATGCCAAAGAAAACACCTGGATGGACACATCGAAGAGAAGCGATTGGTTGGAGACCTAGAAACCGTTGGGAAGATATGTTTCGAAAGAATGTTGTCAACCTACTCCACACCCGGAATAGAAAACAGGGCTCAGCAAGAAACATTGGACAGTGGAGTGGACATAGCCCGAAAAAGGACCGAAGCGTCAGTTATTGATTAATTAATTTTAGGTAGGCCTACAATTGATTCAGTTGCACAATTCAATTTGAATGTTTTCGTTAACAGAATAGTTGTATGCATTGCTTAATTCTTATTTTGGATGATTTCTGGGGTGTAATCAACAGGTCTATTATATTTTATAAGTTATTAAAAAGTGGGGACTTTTTATGTGTATCTCGATTGGAATAAACACGCATTTCAATACATATAATGAGACTATCATTTATTTGATATGAATATGATAATATGCAAGGTGCGTGCTTAATATCATTGTTATTTTAACACTATATTTTCCATTGTCATTACTTAAAAGCATAGCCATGTTTTAATACACTTATAACTTCTACTATAACACATTGATTTTTTTTTGTTTCATTATTATTTAGGCCTATAGAAGCACTAACATCTAAGGTTATATCTCGTCTAGGATTTTTGGGTGCACAGTATTCAATAGGCTTCATGTTTGTGTTTGTTACGTGTTTTTCTGATGTAATTAACTGAATTTAATCTTCTAATAATATCGAATGATAATTATAATGACTATTTAACTATGCCCCAAATGGCAGTCAATGACCAATCACATTTCAATGAATTTTGATTTACAACCAATCACAGTCTTTTTCAGTTCAATTTTATCAAGTGGCTCCCAGATTGCATATATAGTGCACGAATGTAACCAGATTCTGCTTGCGAGATATAATAGAAAAACATTCGTAGTACCGGTAATTGATTATACCACAACAAAATAAAGAAAAACACTGTTTGCACTTTTCTTAAACGTATCATTTCCCAGGTATTAACGTTCCAGAAAAATATAATTTACATATTTACATCATAGGACATCAGAAAATAATTAATAACATATAATACTGGTTATAAACAGTTTGATGTGTTTTATTTTTTCTCCACCAGTGTCATTCTTACAATATTGCGATCCGATTTGGCAATAAATAATAAGATCTGGTTGCAGTGATGAACAAATTAAACATAACAAACGTTTCTCATTTGTTTTCGAACATCGCCGTTTACATTAAATAGGCCTATATAGATATAAATCCAGTCCACACTTCGTGAGTCGTGAATTTATCGATAATTTGGGAATCACTCGTGGCATTAGGCCTACTTATTAGAAGTTATGACTATTTAACTCATGCCCCAAATGGGAGTCAATGACCAATCGCGATTCAATGAATTTTGATTTACAACCAATCACAGTTGTGTTTCACCTGGAGTTTATTAAATAAGTTTATCATATTAAAGAAAACTCCTTTTTAACATTTTGGCAGTGACTGGCTCTCCAAGAAATACGGCTACCAGATTGTATATATAGGCCTAGTGCACGATTTAAACAGATACTGCTTGCGGCATATAATAGAGAAACATTCGTAGTAATTGGTTATACCACAATAACAATAAGCCACTGTTTGCACTTTCTTAAACGTATTATTTCCCAGGACTTTGTGTTCCAGAAAAATATAATTTACATCATAGGGCATCAGAAATTAATTAATAATCCATAATGTTGGTTATAAACAGTTTGATTTGTATTCACGTAGACTTTCACGGCCGGAGTTGCTATGATGATCTTGATGAAGATTTTCGGGCTGTAGGCCATGGTCGTGAGGCTTGTAGTTCCCCGACGTTTCGCCAGTCTCAACCTTGAGAATGCCAGACGCAGTCTCTGGCGAAACGTCGGGGAACTACAAGCCTCACGACCACGGCCTACAGCCCGAAATCTTCATCAAGATCATCATAGTTTGATTTGTTTCATTTTTTCTCCACTAGTATGCATTCTTATAATACATAATATGATCTGGTTGCAGTGATGAACAAATGAAGCACAACAAACGTTTCTCATTTGTTTTCAAACATCGCCGTTTACATTAAATATATAAATATTTTAAAATAGCTTAACTATATTTAAATAATGATTTGTGAGTAACATCTTAATTTTATTCGTTAAATAGTCCTAACAAATGCAACTCTTGATTTCCAAATTCTCTAGATAATTTGGAAATCACTCGTGGCATTACTTATGAGAACGGTATTGAAATTTCTACCACAATTTGCCTCGAAGATTGAGACAAAACCTAAGACTGATCGGCACTGGGACTTGAATACGAAACTTTCTACATACGTGTCCCAAACACTATCTGCTGGCCAACTCGCTGGATATAGGCCTATTGATTTTGCAGTGTAAACGTCGCCTGCCTAATTTTATGATAGCATACTGAATACCCAATTGACTGATATTAAAGTGTTTATAATTATTTAATTGTCTAGGCCTAGGTTATTTGATTCAATATCATTATAAAAACTATTATTTAGGCCGACCATAGAAATATGGTTTCTATAGGCCTATAATCTTCAACAAACTGTAGCCTAGATTAACTTTAGGCTAATGTAATGATCAAAAAAAGTGTCACTGAGTATCACAAGTAAGCATATTATTTTTAATAAACGGTACAACAGTGGTGGACCAAAGTAATAATAATAATAATAATAATAATAATAATAATAATAGACCCTTTTAAGTTTCTACTAATAATAATTAATAATATTAAATTAATGTTATAGCACATCATAGATTAGACATGAAATAAACCTAAGTCCAAGGGTAAAATATATTTTTGTCCAATCCCACCAGGTTATCTTTACCACATTTTTGTCATTCTCTCCTGGCATTAATGACATTGATATTAAGACGCCTGGTAGGTGGTGTTAAGTTACTCCGATGATACGATGGGTTATAAATGATGATAAAGCGCCAGAAGAATTCTTATAGGCCTTCCACTTAAACTTAACCTACATTCCAGATCTTGGGCTACCACAGGAATAATTCCCTTTCAGAAAAAAAATCTGTGGACTGACCGGGAATCGAACCCGGGATCTTATAAACAGTAGTCAAACGCTCTGACCACAAAACCACGAGGTTGGTCGCAAGTGAAAGTAAGCCTATAAAACTATTTCTCCCTTTATTAATTCAGAATACTAATAAATATTAGTATCATTTAAAGAAAATAAAAGGAAATGAATGCTTTGTTACCAGAAGAGAATGTGATCATCGTGAATTAAAAAACAAATGTAACATTATAATGTTTGTAAACTACTCTAAGAGCTAGTGCATTTATGCTATAATAATATATTAATATAACAGTTTTATTTGAGGAGGAAAATTTATTAAAACACAAATTCATAGTCTTAATATAATAAGACCAAAATAAATATCACAACCAAAAAAACGCGTGAATCGGGATTTGAACCTGATGTCTCTGGTTCTATACACCAGTGCTCTGACCGCTAAGCAACCAGACATTCCGATTCAAAAGCAATTTATTTCTCCTTCTTCTTCACTTCACGGGCTAGACAAATTGCCTGTTCCGCCTCACAGTTGTTCTGTCCATTTTCTACTGGGCTTCTACATTCCTTGAACCTCTTGGCTGGTAGTTAAATGCTGCTTTTAATAATCTTGTTACGTTTATTCTTTCTACATGTCTAAACCATTTATCTCTATATTCCTTGACTTTATCATTCAATGCATATATATATTTAACTCTGTTCTTATATCTTCATTCTTTATCCGATCCAATCTAGTGCAGCCTTTTATTCTTCTAAGGAAGTTCATTTCTACGCTTTGTATTCTACTTTGCAATTTATTGGTCATTACCCAAGTTTCACTCACATAAAGTAATGCAGGAACTGCCAATGTTTTATAAAACTTCAATCTAGTGTCTCTTCTTGTTTTGTATTTATCTCCTTCATTAGATGAATTCCCGGGAGCCGATGCTATGAACGTTTCGTTCCATACGCGCTTCTAGCGGTTTCTTATCAAGAAGTCTTCCACGGTAATTACATAACATCTATAGCCAGTGAAGCTTATTTTCGAGCTTAGATACTAAATTTAACACTTCTCACCGAATGTCAAATTTTATTTTAAGAGAAAAATATATGCCTGAATCGAGATTTGAACCGATGTTGCATTGTATAAATATGCTAATAGCTACTATATTATTGTTATGGTAGTTGAGTACTATAACTGTATTTCCCACGCGGAGGTTTGACATTAATGGAGATATTTTTTGTAGAATAGTTATTTCGCTATAAAGCTGTTGCTGTCAAGGATTTGTAAAAGTTTTGACATTGATGTAAAGTCTTGATTCCTTAAACCGGATGAATGATAGACCCTAAATCATTTTATTCGCGTACAGTTCCTCACGCTTCTCATAACATCGCTGCAAGTGACAAACATTTTAACAACTTTTTGACGTTTTGTCACCTTTATTTGTTTTCAACTTAAAACATTTTTTTTTAATTTTCGTTTATTCGAATCCGTAATGCACGGGCGTATAGATTATTTACCTGTGACGCTTGTGCAACCATTGAGATTTGTTTAAGTGAAAAATTTTAATTTGCAATTGCAATTATTTTTTATAGATGTTATTTATTATTTATTTTACCTGATGGTGTTAAGAACGTAAGGTTTTCTCTTCCACTACATCAGGTTTAATTATACATACAGTAACAATTATTAATTATCTACATGTTGATTAATGATACATAATAGGCATAGGCTACACAATGTAGAGTTGATAAGGAAAAAATGATTAATATTTTATTATTATATACAACTTTCCTCATTAGAGGATTGCCTCAAGGACAAAGTGATACAGACAATTAATTTTCGAAATTGATGAAATGCATTTTGTAAATACATTTAAAATTTCAAATTGTAATTGAAGTAGGCCTATACACACTATAAAGTAGAAATTTGTAAAGATGGTTTCTTAAAATTGAAATTGGTCCTCTAATGGCAGCGATGGCAATATTAGAAAGATACTCTCTTCCTAATCTAAGAAATTCCAAAATTGAGCTAAAAATCCTGTTATAGTAGGCCTACCTCTTGCTCCGATCATCAATCCTGTGACAGTTATATATCTAATTGGTATTTATGTTTGTAATAGTCAATTGTACAAGCTGCTAAAATGAGATTCCTCAGACCAATAGCAGGATATCAAAGAACAGACAAAAACATAACACAGAAATAAGACAACTAAAATAGTGGAATTAAACTCAACAATAGATAAATACAGAACAAACCGGAAAGAACACTTGGCAAGGATGACTGAGAATAGAATACCAAAAGCAGCATACAACTATTCACCACGAGGAAGAAGAAGCTTGGGGAGACCAAGGAAAAGATGGAAAGAGCAGCAATTTGGAGCCGGAACAGGCTAGTAAATAAGCCTAAACCGTGAAGAAGACGAAGAATAGTTAATTGTTGGCTCATATACGGCTTCCTTTTCACAGTCATCTTCCTCAGGTTGGCCGCTATGAGTTTCAAAACGGATTGTGGGATCTAATATCATACCAATTTTAGAAGACGGTCTAAATGCAATAATATATATTCGACTTTAATATATTCTTAGTAATAGAAATATTAATAAAAATAACCTATATAATTAAGTAATTGGCTTGGTAAATGAAGTGTAATATATTAAATAATAATAATAATAATAAAAGTATACATGAAAGATGGTTATATATTACATTGCCTAAGGAAATTGTTAGTGAGCTTTTTTTTTAACTGTTTTGAGTCGGCAGTCCTTGTGATATGGGGGCAGCGGAATTCCATAGTCGGGTGAAACATTTCATTGTAAAGGTAAAGTGATCCCACTACAGACCTCAGGAGGCCCTTGGGGTAGTAGGAGGTTAAGGCTCCCACTTTTTCTTGACAATCGGCACTTGATGCCAGCCGGGTTGTCAGTCCTGCGTGACGGCCGCCTTTACCCCAGAACAAGCGTCTGGTACTCATTTCAGTTAGAGGCTGAGTCGACCCCAGGGCCATAGTGCCGCCAGAAGGTTTTGGGTCAGTTTAAAAATCCTGACTCCACCGGGACTCGAACCCTCGACCTTCCGGCTTGTAGCGCAGTACCTTAACCACTACGGTACGGCGTGCCCCGAAACATTTCATTGTAATGGTTGAAAACGCCTGATCTGAGGATTTCACGGCGTGACAACCCAATATGAATTTGTGATTCTTTGGCATTGCACCATGTCGTGCGATGTTTTCGAGCTCTCGCCAGTTTCTTTTGGGCAGCCTGCAAGAGCTCGGAAACCTTCATTACCGGTGCATCTTACTTATAAAGTCAAACGGAATATTAACAAGGCCAATGGTATATCTCCTTTCAAAAAACGTTAAACTGAAAATATATAAAACTATTATCCTACCAGTTATATTATATGGATGCGGAACATGGACTCTTACTTTAAGGGAGGAAAGGAGATTACAAGTATTTGAGAATAAAGTACTTAGGAACATTTTTGGATCAAAGAGAGATGAACAAACAGGTGAATGGAGAAGACTTCATAACAATGAACTACAAGGTCTTTATAGGAAGCCAGATATAATAAGAAAAGTTAAGTCTCATAGACTGCGATGGGCAGGACATGTTGCCCGTATGGGGAATGAAAGACTTGCATGGAAGCTTCTTGTAGGAAAGCCAGAGGGAAAACGCCCAGTTGGTAGACCAAGAATAAGGTGGGAGAATAACTAACTATGATTTGAGGGAAGTAGATTATACAGGGAATGATTGGAAAGCATTAGCTCAGGATATGGATGTATGGAGAGCTTATGTCCGTGCGGCTATGAACCTACGGGTTCGATAGTGCCAGTGAGTAAGTAAGTAAACGGTATATCTACTCGACATAGTTAGGTACCAGGATGTGAGGGAAGAATGCAACAGATGTTGAGACATTTATTACAAGAAAATGAGAATTGAATGCACACGTAGACAGAAATAACGATACAAGGCTTATTAAACCATCGGAGAGCCTACGTTCTAGAGGAAAAAGAGAAGTGGGCAGACTCTCCAAGAGATGGAATGTGATATAATCATTGACATAATGTGTATAAATAAACAGGCAAATGCCTATAGAAAACAAGAAGAAGAAGAAGAATGGTATATCTGACCCAAGGAGAGAGAGAGAGAGAGAGAGAGAGGGGAAAAAAAAAAGAAACAGCATAAATGCATGACTTTCTGATCTCTAATTATGTAATAGTTTATTGCTAGAGGTAAAACTGAATTTGACAATTTTAAACGTTTTAATGGTGAAATTAATAATGATTACTCTTGGATGTATCCTCAACTATGCAGAATACCTTGAGGCAATATAGTACTTTTTTTTTTCCATTAATTTGTTCCAAGGAGCAAGTAAGCTATTTGACGTATTAAAACCGCCGATACTGCAACTTTTAAAATATACAACATATAAAATATTAAATAAACATTAGCGTCAAACGGGTAATGAAATTAAAGTATGCTGAGAGGTTCTGTGTAAGCGCACTTGAAGTTTTTGCTCTTTCGTCTCCTACAAGCAAAATAAGGAGGAAGAAGTCTGTGATTTAATTAAATGAACCGTAGAGTAAACTGCGTGCAATAATAAAATGTTACATGGACTTCTTCTTTCCTCAGTGTACATAGCTCTTCCCTGAATAATTACTCTGGAAATAAAATCATCTCTCAAAGTAAAAGCAATAAAGTTTTATTTTATTACTCGATAAGGGAATGAAAAATGTGGAATCTATAAGTGCCTTGCACAAGCTCAATCTACTCCCTTCAAAGTAAAGGAATTGGATTCTTGATGTAGCAAATCACCTGCGGCTGAATTCTAATACTGTATGCCTACTTTATTAGGAAATATTGTAGTTTGACTTCATCACGCACTATGCGTTTACTAGGAGTTCAATATTAGTAGCTATATTAATTATAGATGTCTCAGAAATAATAACTAATCATGAAATAAACTCTTGCCAACTCTACAGATGTGTCTAGCCTATATTTCTCTTCATGGCCTTATTTTTTATGCCTCCTTGTACGAACAATTTTAACTGTATCTGTCCCTCGGAACTAAGTCTATTTTCTCACTACCTCAAGATAGTCAATTATTATTTTACTACTTCCAAGGCTCACAAAATTAGCAACATTAGTATATTAGGATGCGAGGTTGGGAAGTGGTTTTTACTTTACAACTTTACGAACGTGCGTTGTACATTATTTTTTGCGTGATGGTATTTTCAAGAAATAAATAATACCTTTTTTTTTTAATATTTGCTTTCATTATAGACAATTGACTAACATTAACAGTGTGAGCAATGTTTATAAGTTGAAACTACAGGAGGCCGTGAGACCATTTAGTAATAAGATGGCGGAAATTACGTATTTATTGTTTTATATTGTTTCAAATAAAGTTCAGTTCATTTAAAATGCAGTGATTTGTTTCGTTTAATGTATATTGACACTACCTTTTAGATATATTTTGTATTTACATTGTACAGGGTGATTACAAATGATTGGAGCGATTTCATGATTTTATGGTAGCTGTAGTATTCGACATATTTTCACGAACTTTTACAGATACATAGAGCAACTCCCAGGTTTTTTTTGAGATGTTACAGGTGCTCCATATGCTCCCCCTTGGTGATTCTGCAGATATCAAGTCTGTAATCAAGTTCGTCCCATACTCGACGTAACATGTCCCTATTAATTGTTCAAAGGCATTGATTATGCGAGCTCGCAGTTCTGGTAAGTCTACTGGTAAAGGAGGCACAAACACTGAATCTTTCACATACCCCCAAACAAAAAAATCGCACGGCGTCAAATCGGGGAGCGTGGAGGCCATGACAACAATTTCTGATCATTCTCTCCACTGCGACCGATCCATCGGTTTGGCAATCTCATGTTTAAAAATTCACGAACATCGTGATGGAAGTGTGGTGGAGCACCATCCTGCTGGTAGATGAAGGTCTCACTGTCGGTCGTCAGCTGCGGCATGAGCCAATTTTCCAGCATGTCCAGGTACACGTGTCCTGTAACGTTCTGCTCGCAGAAGAAAAAAGGGCCATAAACTTTGAACTGAGAAACCGCACAGAACACACTAACTTTGGGGAGTCGCGAATGTGCTGCACAATAACGCGGGGATTTTCTGTGCCCCAGATTCGCACATTGTGTTTGTTCACTTTGCCATTCACAAAGAATGTTGCTTCGTCACTGAAGACAAGTTTCTCACAAAAACCATCCTCATCCATAAACTGCTGCATTTGTGTACAAAATTCAAACCGACTCACTTTGTCAATGGGCGTAAGGGCTTGTAGAAATTGCAAGTGGTAAGGTTTATGCTTCAATCTTTTCCGCAAGATCTTCCAAACGGTCGGTTGTGGAATGTTCAGCTCTCTGCTCGCTTTTCGTGTTGATTTCTGTGGGCTACGTGTGAAACTCATCCGCACACTCTCAACCTTTTCTTCACTCACTGAAGGACGACCCGTTGATTTCCTTTTACAGAGGCATCCTGTAGCTTTAAATTGCGCATACCATCGCCGAATGGAGTTGGCACTCGGTGCATCTTTCTCGAACTTCGTTCTGAAGTGTCGTTGCACAGTTATCACAGATTGAGTTGAATGAATTTCAAGCACAGCATATGCTTTCTCCTCGCCTGTCGCCATCTTTGATAACTGCTGCGCTCTCTCGGTTTAAAGCTGAAACACGGCTGCGAGAGAAAACAAAAAAAAACCTTATGAGTTTTTATACATAACTTTAAAGTTCTGTGAAGATATGTCAAATAAGATCGCTACAATAAAATCATGAAATCGCTCCAATCATTTGTAATCACCGTGTATGTAGTATACATAGAGGGCAGTGGTTTTACTTCCCACATGCATTTTGTAATATGTAATATTACAGTATAGTTATTTAGGTTGGCACCCCGAAATGTAGGAAGTTGAACTTTCAATATATAGCCGTATGTTAGCGTTAATAAACATAACTATTAAATTTTCATAGGGATATCGGTTTCTCTTCTTACTGAACCTTTATTTTGATTGGCCAATTTTTAAAATAACTTTCAATAACTATTTCTTCTTACGAGCATTTTGTAGTGATTCCTATCTGATTAATGGAGGCGATGGGTGAAATTTCATTTTTCTACATTTTTTGAGCCAGAGACTTGATTTTATGTACAAACATTCAGTGCATGATACATAATAATGTGTTTAAGTTTCATTCTTGTGAGACATTTATTTTATGAGCTATTAAATATTATATTTAAAGAATTGCATATATATAATTAAATGAGTTCCACAATGTTTAGTAAAATGTCTGATTTTTTTACAAGACCCCTCAAATATTTAGAAAAACATCATGCATTAGAATTCTTTTAATGTGAATACAAAGGGAGAAAAAAATGTACCTCATTCGTGAAATTGCAAAAAAAATAAATTAATAATTGCATGCATTTTATTTTTTATTTCATAAAATACTACTTCAATCACGAAACCCATGCACTACTTTGTTATTCATTGTTTTAGGACATGCAGTAAAAATTTGAACATTCTAGACAAAATTTGTGAATGTACAAAAATGCAGTGAAAATAAAAGTGTGGAAAAACAAGTTTAAAGATTTGTATGCAGTTTAAATACAATATGTACATACAGGTCGGGGCACGCCGTAGCGTAGTGGTTAAGGCACTGAGCTACAAGCCGGAGGGTCGAGGGTTCAAGTCCCGTTGGGGTTAGGATTTTTAAACTGACCCTCTGGCGGCACTATGGCCCTGGGGTTGACTCAGCCTCTAACGGAAATGAGTACCAGACGCTTGTTCTAGGGGTAAGGCGGCCGTCACGCAGGGCTGACAACCCGGCTGACATAAAGTGCCGATTGTCTAGAAAAAGTGGGAGCCTTAACCTCCTACTACCCCAAGGGCCTCCGGGCCTGTTGTGGGATCACTTTACTTAGGGGCACGCCGTAGCGTAGTGGTTAAGGCACTGAGCTACAAGCCGAAGGGTCGAGGGTTCAAGTCCTGTTGGGTCAGGATTTTTAAACTGACCCAAACCCTCTGGCGGCACTATGGCCCTGGGGTCGACTCAGCCTCTAACGGAAATGAGTACCAGACGCTTGTTCTGGGGTAAAGGCGGCCGTCACGCAGGGCTGACAACCCGGCTGACATAAAGTGCCGATTGTCTAGAACAAGTGGGTGCCTTAACCTCCTACTACCCCAAGGGCCTCCGGGCCTGTTGTGGGATCATAAAAAAACATACAGGTCTAATCAGCACTTTAGGGCACTGAGAAGCGTTATAGGCCTCTGAAATTTTGCCGTCATATACATTAGAGTACAGGCTATTTTTTAATACAAAAAACAAAAAAAATCCAGTTTTGATCTCAAATGGTCAATTTTTCACCCATCGCCCCCCCCCCCCAATGCATTTAAAGTTCATAAGTTTACTTCAATATTTTTAGCCTCTTGGTGTTCAAAATGACAGCCTGTAGTTATTCATAACAACATTGTGCACTCAATGGTGTAAGACAATTAATTTTTTTTATCTAGTCTTGTACTGATGCTCACTTTAATTCAACAATTTCCACTCATATTCTTCGAATTGTTAGCTTTTCAAGTAATATCTGTTTTAAATTCATTTAAATTTTCACTCTAGGTCAAATAATTCACTAACAATGGAAGTATTTTATTTTTCGTGTTATGGTGAGAGTGGATTAAATAGTATTTAAAAACGCGTAGATTCAGAATTTAGAACATACGAGGAATTTAGCTCAGGGTAGGGATGTAAGGAGAGCTTATCTCTGCGCGGCCACGAACTTAGGATTCGATAGTGCCAGAGAGTTAGTTACGAAAAACCTATTTTCAAAACTTCTCTTTCTCATTTTCATACATTTGTGGGGAGTAATCTACGGTCGCTATTTTGTTGAATTACAATAGTCACTTTTAATGCACATTTGTGTCGATTTAAAGAATGTTCTGAATCGAAATTGTGGCATTTATACATAAAATAATCGAGGAAAAATACAGGCACACAAAAAGTCAGTTTTATTACAAAGTAAATAATATAAGTTTTGGAAATGAGCTACTCATACCGGTATATTAGCCTACTTAAAAAATCAAACAATCTGGATAAAATTATTTTTAGTAGAGTTCATTTTAAGTTCACAAGACATAATTTGGAAAATATGTAATCATTTAATATTTTTTACATTACATTTATACAAAACCAATCATATGTGTCCTACAAAGTTGAATCATCATCATCAACTTCACGGATTAGGTCTTTGCCTGTTCAGCCCATCGCTTTCTTGGTCTTCCTATCGATTTTCGTCCTCCAGGATTATACATCGGTGCCATCTTTGGTATCCTATCCTCTCATTCTTTGCAGATGTTCTATCCAATTGTTCCTGTGTTCTTCTATATGTTGAAGAAGCGGTTGTACTTTTAGTTCCTCTCAATTATTCTCATTTCTAATACACAACGTTGAATCCGCAAGTTTTACTGTACAGCCATGACAATTTTAATTCCAATAATAAATAGTTTAAAAATAAATAAAAAATTAATCAAGTCAAATACATTAACTTATCATAACGATAGCAGCAAGAACTTAGAAATATTTAAGTAAACGTTTGAATTTGAAATGCATTAATCATATATAGGAATACTTACCCAGTGCCCTAAACCCAAGAATAGAATTCAAACAGAATTGATACGTTGTATATGTGAATTGAAAGTGGCCGCATTTTCAATTCCACAGCTGCAGCTTAAATCTTCCTTTATAATTTAGAAGCTGCGGCTGTAACGAAGACAATGAAGTGGTAATAGTAGCGCGGAGATTAATGCTATATGAACGTCCCTGCATTATTACTATGCTTTATAATTATGGGATCCTATACACACATATACAATGCGTTATGCATTCATTAAAAAGACAGGCTTGTGGTGTCTGTACAGAGCCGTGGAATTGACATAATCCACTAGGGACCCGTCTTGAAAACTTCTGCAGCAATGCAATGTCCCCACTTTTTTTCAACCGCTTGCCATCAAATTTAGAAGTAAGTCAGCAAAATGAAAAGATTCGATGGAAGGGTAGTTCTGTAATATATAGAAGCACACTGACGTGAGTACATGTCCCTTATGGGTTACTAAATAGAGTACTTGAAACGTTTTCAGTTTTTGCATGCTGCCTAAGCTTTAGTTTAGTAGTTCAAATATTACGTTATTTTCTTTCTTTGTTGGAAGATTGCTAAAAACGCAGTTCTTTCTTTTGTTTTCGCATTTCAAAGAAAAAGGGAAGCATTAATTTAGTATAACTTAGTTTTTTTCTTTCTGGAACCGCCTCTATGATGTAACAGCGTGTCTGTTGATATCTCAGGGCCCGAGATCGATTATTATTTTAGAATAGATTCTGAAACAGAGTTCGCTCAGTTCCAGACATTATACTAAAATGATCGAACTCGGACCCCTGAGATAACTATCAACTATTTGATATTAGAAGTAGGGAAATGCGGTAAATAAGATTGAAATTAAGATATTCAACTTCAAGGTTGGGCTGTAAGTTTGTGCTGACTCAAAGCATATCCCTCCATCTGGTCATGGGGCGTCCAACGGAACGTTTACCTCTTGGAATATATTGTAAAGCCTGTTTTGATAGACAAGATGTCTCCTTTCGATTTATATGTTGACATGATTTTATTTGTTGTCTGCCAATTTATTTGTTAATTCATATACATTGTAATTGATCTTTATAGTGTGTCCTGCTATCCTTCTTAAAAAAACACATTTCTGCCGTTTGTATCTTCCTTTTTTCCAAATTTATTTAATGTCCAGTTTTTACTTCCGTATGTTTAGGAGCAGGACTGCCAAGACCTTATAAAATCTCATCATTTTATCTTTCCTGTTTTTTTAAAGCAAGGTTCTTTGAATTGTGCAACACATATGCTGGAATTTTGATAATTTATTGTCTAGATTGAAATTAAGGTTGAGGGAGAGATTTTTCATTTTCGTAATTACATATAGCAGAATCATCTAAATTTAGAAAATGTTCAGTGTACGCCTCACAAAATTTAGAAATCAATTATAAGGCTACAATAAACATTTATTTATTTAGCCTACTCATTAGGCCATATGCCACCCTTTATCCGGCAAGAAATGTTAAATGTATTAATGTAACTTAGATTGGTCCTTTAATGTTGACTGACTGCTTCATGCTGACCCTAGGCCTATACTATCGTCTGTCAGTTATAGCATCCATTTCAGTTGGCTTCGGTTCTGGAGCTTTCTTGTCATACATTTTTTAAATTTTGTCTATGTTTTCTATTTAAATTTGAAAGTAGCATAGTATTCAGTAATGTCTCTAGTTGTGAAAGTGAAACACAGACCATGTTAGCAGTAAATCTAGAAAAATTCAAATTCAACTTAGTCCACGTAACTGCATTCATATGATTATGGGGGGGGTAAGTCTTTGTAATATAAAAATTGATGTAGGCCCTGTGTATGTATGTGTATACAGCATAATCTGAAACACCTTTTGCATATCAACCAACTTGATACACGTATAATTGTAATATAGAAAATAACTGCGCGAGAAGGGGTCAAACATATAACATCATCGTAGTCCATTCACGAATTTAGACCATTGTTGACCTGTTTCGGCCTCAATAAAAACAATCTCAAAATTATTTTAGCGAACGTCCTGGTCTTCTTCCTTCAGGTTGATAGCTTAACATCTGTTTGGGTATTCTGTTATCCTCCATTCGATGAACATTTTGCATCCATCTTTACTTATAATCAGAAATTTTATTTTCTAAAGGTTCCATGTGCAATTATTATAAGATGTCTTCATTTTTTATGACCTAATAGTGTGTATCCTGCAGTCCTTCGAAAATATCTCATTTCAGCAGATCTAAGTCTCTGCATATCCTTCTGTTCAATGTCCATACTTAGCTACCATACAAGAAAGTTGGAAGAGCCAGTGTTTTATACGCTCTTAGTCTTGAATGTGTTTGGACTAACTGTGGCTTGAAGATAGAATTTATTAACAAAAACAAAATACCTTAAATAACCTAGATTAGTGTCAGGTACATAGGTCTCATCATCGCTAAGGTAATTGGTGACAATCTCGATGAATCGGTCCTTAGCTTCTCTAGTGGTCGAGAGGAGGGCTGGTATGTAAAAATAATCTCGAATCCATAGTCTTCGGAGTTGGTGCCGATGCCATTCAAATGCATCTTCAGCCCCATTGTAAAGGGGGTGAGAAGGATGAACAATAAAATTTCCAGATATTAGTGTCGAATCCACAATTTTTGGAGTTGCTAAACGGTGACAAAATGACAGGAATAAATTAATACCCGTGCAACTCTGGATAGTCGGCTAGTTTTACATAAATGGAGTAATTTTATGTTATGAAAAATATTTACACTTACGGAGTGGATTCTAACGGAGCTTTTTTTAGCAGTTTCCTGTTGTGCGGAAATGGAAAGAGTTGCATTAACACCGTTTGGCGTTTCCGTTCAGAAAAAAAAAATAGTACCAGGTCATACGTCATAACAACTTCTGACATAACTAGCATACATGATTGTTATTAACAGAAATACCGTATTGTAAAGTCTCTTATAGATGTTGTAAATCTGCAACTTTAAAATGCTAATAAATACGGATTGACTTACGAATAAATATTTCTTGGGTGGGTGGGATGTATAATCTTCGTGACTATTTAACTCATGCCCCAAATGGGAGTCAATGACCAATCACGTTTCAATGATTTCTGTTTTACAACCAATCAGAGTCGTGTTTCACGAAATATTTATCAGTGTTATAATTACCATATATTAAACAAAGCTCCTCCTTTTTAATATTCTGAACAGGTCTGACCGTTATTTTGCAGTGACTGAGCCTATAAGAAATACGGCTACCAGATTGTATATATAGTGCATACATGTCAACATTTGTAGCAATTTATTATACCACCAAAAAAAGAAACCACTGTTTGACTTTCTTAAATGTATTTTTCCCAGGTAATAATCCAGAAAAATATAATTGTAATATTTACATCAGACGACATCAGAAATGAATTAATATACAGATTGATGTTTCATTTTTTCTCCACTAGAGAGCATTCTTACAATATTGCGTTCCTTTGGCAATAAATAGTATGATCTGGTTGCAGTGATAAACAAAAGAAGCAGTAGAAGCGTACCTATCGTTTCTCATTGTTTTCAAACATCGCCGTTTGCATTAAATATATAAATATTTTGGAATAACTACAGTTAAATAATGATTTGTGAGTAAACAGCTTAATTTTATTCGTTAAATAGTCCTAACAAATGCCACTCTTGATTTCCAAATTCTCATAAGTAATGCCACGAGTGATTTCCAAATTATCGATAAATTCACGACTCACGAAGTGAGGATGAATTTATCTAGAGAATTTGGAAATCAAGAGTGGCATTTGTTAGGACTATTTAACGAATAAAATAAAGCTGTTTACTCACAAATCATTATTTAACTACAGTTATTTAAAAATATTTTTATATTTAAAGTAAACGGTGATGTTTGAAAACTAATGAGAAACGATAGGTAGCCTACGCTTCTACTGCTTCTTTTGTTTATCACTGCAACCAGATCATACTATTTATGCCAAAGGAACGCAATATTGTAAGAATGCTCTCTAGTGGAGAAAAAATGAAACACATCAATCTGTATATTAATTCATTTTTGATGTCGTATACATTTAAGAAAGTGCAAACAGTGGTTTCTTTTTTGGTGGTATAATCAATTGCTACAAATGTTGACATGTAAGCACTATTATATACAATCTGGTAGCCGTATTTGTTATAGGCTCAGTCACTGCAAAATAACGGTCAGACCTGTTCAGAATATTAAAAAGGAGGAGCTTTGCTTAATATATGATAATCCTAACGTTGATAATTATTTCGTGAAACACGTCTCTGATTGGTTGTAATACAGAAATCATTGAAACGTGATGGTCATTGACTCCCATTTGGGGCATGAGTTAAATAGTCTAGATAAATTCACTCCTCACTTCGTGAGTCGTGAATTTATCGATAATTTGGAAATCACTCGTGGCATTACTTATGAAAAATTACATGGTTTGCTTTCAAATTCAACTATTTTATCAAAAACCGATTCTAACATAAGAACATGATCAATGACCGTAGTATCGAATACAGTGATGATTTTATTTATTCCAATACCTTATTATCAATATAATTATTATACTTGATTTTTTTTGTTGCCCTACTTGGATCCTAATTGATGAAATAGTGTAACCCACACACACACACACACACAGAGAAGAGAGAGTGCTTTAGTCCAGTTTATTGAACATTTTCGAAGAGTTTGCTTAGGATATCCCTGTACATGTATAAAGCTTAGAACCATTTATCTAGGTAACAGACCTGTTCGTTATACTGCGTGTTTTTTTTTTCATACGTTCCTTTAATATTAACTTTAGTTCGTACTCCAAGAATGAGTATGAAAATTCTGAAATAAAAGTGTAAATTCGGAGAAGATACCCACCTAAAGAAAATAATAAATTATTATTTTCATGTTATAAAATAGAGGAAAATAAACGCACACACATATACATACAATAACTTTCGCTAAGGACACATACTCGTGGCTATCCATTACTGTGTAAATTTTAAACGATACTGGCTTGATAATTGTTCCTTTATAATGATTATTATTTATCCATTTAATGTGATTGATTCGTTGTGAAATTTTATTTTATGGAACTCGAAGTATTATTTACTTTTATTTTTACACAATTTCGCA
>JASPKZ010000522.1:0-46934 GCA_030220185.1 Diploptera punctata
AGTGACATAGTCGTTACAACGAAATGTAAACATCGTTTCACTAGGGTCAATTTCACCAACAGAGGTAACTGTGATTAAGCAAGTTTTCCCCGTGGATAATGCAGAGCTTAAACTGGCCGTAAATACAGTTATCTCTGTTGGTGAAAACCCGACCTAGGTAGTTCAAATAAACGGATCTTACGTCCGTCAGTGCAACATTTATGCCATAGTACCCAAGCATTTGCCTCCTTGGGACTGAATGACCTTGATATTGGTGAAATTTCTGTTTCTCAGACCCAGAAGTAACAGATATTAACAAGCCCCCACCGCTTGCTGGACAAAAAAACTTAGGAAGAGAACCATACAATGAAGCAATAAGTAGTCAGGGCGGAGGTGAAGTTTGTCTTCCATATAGAAAATGGTGGGAAAGAAACAAACTGGTAGTGAAGAATCATGTTAGCAGGTGTCATTCTACAGACAAAATTTTAAACAAGTACTTATGGTCCTGCAAGTTGAGGGTTGTTGTTAGACAGTGTCCGTAAATATGTCCTACAAAAGAACGACCGATTATGTATAGTCGGCAACAACAACAGTGAGAAGGCCAAATAATAAATCAGGTTCTAATATTACTCCATTTTGCGATAAACTTTACTTCTTAAGAGCATGATTATTAGCATCTCAATTTCAAATCCGAAGCGGATAAAAGGACCAAAAATGATTCAAAGTTTCGTTTTTCAACCTTGAGGTTCTTTACGCTGCCTTTTAAAATAGACAGTGAACCAAATTATTCAGTTCGCTTCCAACGAAACCTGAAACTTCACACTAGTTGCCGGTTTAACCCATGCATTTTTAAATCCATAGCAAAGTATGTTAACCACTATTCATCCACCAGTAAATCATTAACAGCAACTATGAGAGAGAAGTGAGAGAGAGAGAGAGAGAAGAGAGAGAGAGAAGAAAATAATAGTGCTCTAATTGTATGCGTATTACATGTCTTTTTGCAAAATTATTATCTAATATTACAACAATGTCACTTTTTTAAAGATTACATTTACAATTATGAATATTTAAACGGAGAACACTCTGTATAATCTGTGTATAATGACGTAGCGCATTGTTGAGTCACAGCCTCTCCTTTGTAAGCAGTTACTGGTCCAAGTTAATTGTTAGTTACCTTATTTGTTAACAGATGTCATGAATGGAATGCGGTCAACACACCTACCCAATGAGACATCTAACAGGCAACTAAGGCATTACTAGGATATTGTAACTTCAGTAAATTTTGCTTAGAGGCCTCTTTATTCAGGCTTAAGGATCTTTTATGAGTCTCAGACGGGACTCGCAGTCAAGAATCTCTCCTGCACGACTTGCTCCTTAGATTGTCCGTCTTAAAAAATCCATCTACCCCGGCCTGGTTTGAACCCAGGCCCCTCGGAAC
This sequence comes from Diploptera punctata, assembly GCA_030220185.1. Lineage (NCBI taxonomy): Eukaryota > Metazoa > Arthropoda > Insecta > Blattodea > Blaberidae > Diploptera > Diploptera punctata. Next base: position 1,418 of record JASPKZ010000522.1, read on the forward strand.
CAGTGGCAACGAGCATAACCACTAGTCCACCGCGTCAAAAAATATATAATTTATAAGCATTTAAATTTATTATGGGATATTTCCCCTAAGTACAATTAACACATTTATTAAAACAAGATCGATTTGATAAAAATTTGACAACATGCGCCTTGTTGCATAGCGACAACACGAATGACACAACAACCGTAACGTTACCAAGTAACGTCATTGAATATTAAATAGAAAATTACAGTTATAAATTATATTAATTAAATATTAATATTTTACAGATTGGATTCAAAACTGTTTAACCTGTGTAGCTGAGATTTACAGACAACGCTTCCTCTATCAGGTAAATATTAAATACATTTTCAAATATGTCATTTATCATAGTTTAAATGCTCATTATTATGATGTATCGCATGTATATGAGGTGTGTAAATTGAAATTATAACACATTTTATTCTCAAATTAGAAATATTCCATTTTATATAATTTCACAACATGTTATGTTGTTATACTGTTTATATCAAACTTCTCCGTTCTTTAACAAAACAAAGTATACTTGTTGGCGCGAGAGGCCTGCAACTGTCTAACCACTTAGGACTATTATATTTTTTGAGAGGAAGTCGATAATCTAGATAGTATATGGGTAACATGTGGTCAGCCTCAACCTGGAGCCGCTATATTCTAGAGTTATCATAATTCCTCATGTTGCTGACTGGACATCGGTCCCAAACTCGGCAAAATTGTGTAAGAAAAATGTTCCTCATAGCGAATCAAACTAACTCACGTTGCGTAGCTCCGCGCCAAGGCATGATGCTTCATCCCGATCCATTCTTAATTATATACGTTACTAATTATATCAAAATTTCCGGGTCAATTATTTTCTTTCGTCTCATTTGACTGATTTAGGCAGCCAGACGTCGAATTTCTGTAATTTATTCCAGACAGGAAAAAAATAGCACATGTCAGAGCTGAATAATCAGGCGATAACACAGCTCTCAATTGTCATCAGGCAGTGTTACCTTGAGTCTGTGTGACCAATCGGAAGTTAACCGTCTCTCATAGGGCAAGTATCTTTCCTCGGCGCTCTTTGTACAAGCTCATGTTTCACATAGATTATTGCGCGTTAGGGATTACATTTTAAGCGGATAGTTATGGATTGTGATACACCAGAGTAATTATTAACACATTTTATTCTCTTGACAACTATTTTGACTCAGATAAAGCTTCTTCAAATAGGGCACTTTTTCGTTATTTTCTCAAGTAAAATTTCATCAAACTTGAGTATTTTAGTTATATTTCCGGGCATTTCCCGGAACTTTCCTTTTCTATGGTAGAAAGGTTAAAGTATTGGCCTCACGATTTCTTGAAAATCGATCGTGGAAATTCGCGGTTTTCCGTGATATTCAGGTTCGATTAGGTATTAGCAAAAAAGTGATATTTTTAAACTACGTGATTATTTCGATTTTGAATTTCTCGAATTTTGTTTTAGAGCCATCGTGCATCAGTATAATGACTCGAGAAGGCCTGTTTGAAAATTATGATGAAACAGCAAAATTTTCCGAATATAAAAAAACGAGATATTATAGGAAAATTGCCTTTTACACTATAAGATTTATCAGACGAACAAAAATAAAGGAAATACAGCACCAAAAATTCACCATTTTAAGTTAGAATTGAAAAGAAGATGAATATCAGCTCACAAGAAAGTGGAAACATTTCTTAAGGAAAGTAGCAATTGACTTAAAGGGATATTCACAATCCCTAAGGTAATGAGTCTAACAGGACGACCAACGAAAACATTTCAAGATTTGAACGAGAGAAGAGCAAAATGAGGATAGCAGAGGTTTTACATACCGGTGTCCTGACTTAAGCTGCATAAGCGAAGTTAGGAAACTGCAGGAAGAAGAGACGATTGTAAATTACATGGAAATAACCAATTCTCCAAAGTGCGCAGGAAAATTATAAGCGAACGTACTCTCATAGTCTTCAGAAAGACAAAGAACAACCATCAGCATTAAGAAGTTTGTTGAAGACGGTTTTCTAAAACACAATCTTAAATATTGTGGAACGCCGACAAAAACATGTATGCTCGCTACAGTGTGCTAAGAAGGGAAATATGGATTGCTATCTGGATAAAGAATCTTATTGTTACACTTTTACTGTAATTAATTTACAACAATTGTTGGATTTTACTATTACACGACTGCTGACATTTAGAAGAAGTTGTACAGACTTAAAATGAAGAAGAAAATACAACATGGGTGTTAATTTGCAACTGAGGTTGTGACAGATCGCAACAAACTCAATATATGACAACACGAAATTTCAGTATTATGCTGAGTCAGATAGAAATATTTTTTTAGTTTTTTGTGCCACTTCAATTAATTTTACGACAATTAAAAATAATGATAGTCGAGAAACCTATGCGTTCTTAACAGATTATCGCTAATTCCAGATCGTGTTCAGACTTGCGTAAGGCCACACAAAACCTATAGAAAACTCACAATTTTTAAGGAAACTTCGGAAATGCTACTTCCAGTCAAATCTGGAACAGATGCAGCTGAATCTGAGAACTAATTCTCAAAGCAGCTGAAAGCATCTGATACAGAACTGTGACTCTGGTCATCAAATCATCATCATCATCATAAACGTGATCTTGTGTAAGAATGTTTATGTAAAGTTAGTATTTGGACTTAACCGCCTCCACATGAGCAAGTGGAAATATCTAACAAAATGACACATTTACTTGACATTGCACGTTCTGGACACAGATGGAATGTTTACTGCTTTAGCGGTGCTCTTATTCAGGTACAGTTTCCCCAAGACTGATTCTTCTTCTTCTTCTTCCTCTACGCATGAAAGCTGGCAGCTTGTAGCGTGTTATTTCACTACAGGTCCGGGGTATGGTGAAATCCATCCATCGTAGTTGTGGTCTTCCTAAAGGCCTTTTCTGCTGAGGTGTCCAGTCACGAACTTTCTTCACTGATCTACTGTTCTCCATTCTATCTATGTAATCGTTCCAATTTAATCTTCTATCATTTATCCAAAGGTTTATAGGTTCAATTTCACATCTATCTATCTATCTTCGGGTTTTTACAGCTGCTGCCGTCTTCCCCGTGCCAAACCTCCAAAGCCTACGGTCTTGGGCATCTTCGATGCTTAGCCCTCTAGCTTGCATTACTCTCTTCATGTTTTCCTTCCATGTTAACCTTGGTCTTCCTCTTTTCTTCTTTCTGTTAGGATGCCATACATATGGTTGCTTCGGCCATCGCTCATCTTCCATTCTTAAAACATGTCCTAACCACTTTAATTCCTTTTCCTCAATTCTTTCAATTATGCTTTCTTCTGCTTCCATTTTGTTTCTAATTTCCTTATTTGTGACACGTTCTAATTTAGACTTTCTGGCACTTCTTCGTAAATAATCCATTTCTAGAGCTATTAGTCTATTCTTGTAGTACTTAGTGATTGCCCATACCTCACTTCCGTACATTGCAACAGATTCCACCAATGTTTTACCAATATATTTTTTTTGTGTCTTTCCAAATATGCTTATCCCACCATATGGAATTTAATGATGATATTATTTTGCTACTCAATTTCAATTCTATGTTTTATGTTCTCTTTGCCTATACCTTCAATGTTATCCATAATTCATTCCCAAATATTTAGTTTGTTTCACTTGCTTATTTGGATTCCTTCTTCCAATATTAAGTTTTCTCTTTCATTGCTATTTATTGCCAGATATTCTGTTTTTTGTAAATTTACTGTGAGACCCCATGATACATATGTGCTTTTCAACCTTTTTATCATGAATTCCATATCAAATTTGTCTTGCGCTAAAACCAGTTGATCATCGGCAAATTGTAATGTCAGCAAAAATCTATTGCCTATTGGGATCCCCATATCTTTGCAGCTTTGTTTCCATTTCGTTAATATAAATTCTACATAAATATTAAATAAAATTGGTGATAGACTGCACCCTTGTTTCAATCCCTTTGTGGTGTTTATAGGATTAGACATTATATTTCCCATTTTAACATAAGCGGAGTTATCTTTATAGGTTTGTTTAATAATTTCTATTAGGTTTCTATCAATATTGTATTTCTCCAATACTTCCCATAATTTGTTCCTCGGAATTGAGTCATAAGTTTTCTCTAAATCTATCATTGTCAAATGGGTTTCTTCTCCAACTGCAGTCCGTTTTTCAATTAACTGTTGTATTGCCAAATATATTGTCAACACATGACCTTCCTGGTCTGAATCCATTTTGATCTTCTCCTAATTTGTCTTTAACATCTTTTTGTAACTTTGTTTTTAATAACTTCGTAAATATTCTATATAATGTGTTATTTATACTTAGTCCTCTGTAGTTTTTTGCGTCTCTTCTATCGCCCTTCTTGTATATTGGTACTATGTAGCTTATTTTCCATTCATCAGGAATCTTCTGTATTGCAATGCACTTATTATACAAGTCCCTCAATCTACCTATTAAATTTTTTGGGGCCATATTTAATTAACTCATTTGGTATGTTTCCCGGCCCTGGTGCCTTTTTATTCTTTAGGGTTTGAATTTCTAATTCTATATCTATTGTATCAAATTCCAGGGCGTTCATTTCTATGGATGGATTTTCTATTGTTTCCATAAACTCATTTCTAGTTTCTGACAGTAAAGCTTTGTAATGTTTTTCTGCGTCTGATTTTGCTAACAAATTTATCTTGCTGGGTCCTTGGTTGGTTTTTCAGTGTTTTTTAGAAATCTCCATACTTCTGATGATTGTGATCCTCCTATATAACTTTCTATTTCTTGGCATTTGCTTTTCCATAATTTGTTTTTTTCTTCTATCACTTTCCTTTTAACTTTGGCGTTTGTTCTCTTGTATTCTATCCAATTTTCTGTTGTTTTATTTGCCAACCATTCTGAGTAGCATTTTTTCTTATTTTTGGTTAATTCTTCAATATCATCATTCCACCAATCTTGGGTATTTTGTTTTTTATTTATTGTGCCTAATGCTTCTTTTGCTGCCGAATGTATTATTTCCTTTAATTGATTATATTCTTCTTCTATGTCTTCCTTGTAATCCAAATTCTCAATTTAATCCTCAGTCTTTCTTTATATAAGTTTTTGATACTAACCTGATTAAATAAATAACAGTTTTAAATTTTTCTTCCTGCTTCGGTTGCATTGTTGATTCCCTTGCTTCATCATGCACTTTTTTCCCTGAAGGGAATTTGGGGATGATCTGTGCTGTGAGTAGATAGTGGTTCAGAACCACAATTTGCTCCTCTTTTAACCCTTGAGTCCTTAATAAATAAGGAAGTATTTTGCTTTACAATTATGTAGTCTATTATTGATTTCTGATTGAGACTAGGTCGTTCCCAAGTAAATTTATGAATATCCTTATGGTCGAAAAATGTGTTTACTATCTTTTATTTATGTTGTTTTGCACATCTCTATGATTCTATTTCCATTACTCGTTGACTTCTTTTTCCCCATATTTTCCTACTGCTTCATCATTGTTTCTTCTACCCACTTTCCCATGGTTTAAATCTCCCATTAGTATTAATTCTTCATTACTTCGTATTTTCTCTATTTGTTCCACTAATACTGAATAGTACTTTCTTCTTCTGACTCTGTGCAGCATCATCTGTTGGTGCGTAGACTGCTAAGAACACCATTGTTCTTCCCATAAGCTTCATTTTAATCTTTAGGCATCTTTCATTAATATGTTCATATTCTGTTATGTTTTTACTGTATTTCTTTTTTACAAACATTGATACTCCTCAATTTAACTCCGCCATGGCCGGTCCCAAGCCCGGATGAGAAAGGAGGAGGGGGAGGAGTAACAACCTCGTTAAAAAACCAGGGTTCAGTTGGCTCCGACTGATAGTACTCTGTAAGGGCCCCTAGCCAGGGTTTACGGTGAAGGACCTCAACGGCAGAGTCGGCGCAGAAGGAGTCCTTCATCACGGCGGATCTGGCGGAAGAGGCAACCCTATCTCTAAGGGAAATAGAGAAACGCTGCCTTGCGGTGAAGAGGGATCTTCAAAGGCTATGGGAGGAAAACCCAGACAGAAATTTTCCTGGTCCTCCAGGTTGGGGGTTTATGCTGTGGGCCAGCTCCCCACACATTAGAAAAAAAACAAAATGCTAAAAGACCAAATCAATCAATTTCACATTCTTCTCTAATAACAGAGCTGCGAATTTTCTCTCTCGGCGATCTTCCTACGATTTTCCTTAAAACTTTCATTTCGGTTGTTTCATTGATTTGTTTTGTTTTTTGAGTTTCTGTTCGTTATTCACAACCATATGTTAGAACTGGTCTTATGACAGATTTGTAAATTCTTACTTTTGTATCCATAAATTTTTAAGTCTGATAATAGTGATTAATAATTGGACTACATATTTAAAAACGTAAAATACATATTTTTCACTAAAATGTACTATCTTTCCCTTAAAATACAACTAATTTAGTAAGCGGGCGCATTTAGACTTAATTGTATTGTAAAATAATTTTGGCCGCCTAAATCGGCCAAATAACCCACTGTGCGCATGTATTGATTTTTTTACTTATAAACTCCAGGTTTTATGATTATTTCGGATATCCATATTTTAATATAATTATTTTCATTAGTAAATTATATGATTGTAGGTTCTACCGTTTTTCCCTGCCACAAATTTCAATTCAGGATTTATCCGAACTCATCTCATACATTTCGTTCCTTTGTCCCTGTGACGTAGCGTCAGACATGATCCACCGGCACACGTATCGTTCACAGACTTCTATAAATATAGGTGCTTCATCTCATCTCACCCCTCATCCCGACACTAAGTTGGACACGAGTTGATGATATTATATAATAATAATTATCTTTATAAAGTTAGACCACTGCTTAATGTATATAATTTTGTCCTCAAACTTCAAAATTATACATTGTTAAGTTACGTGTAAATTGTTATTTTTCAGATTTATTTATGGATGTTCTGTAATTTTCATAATTTATTGTTGGACTTGTCTCAGTTTCAATTTCTTCTTCTTCTTCTCGCAAGTATTGAACCTTTTTGGTTTGTTCCGGCTTCAAGTATTATAGCTGCTGTGTCCATATTTTTCGTGGGCGTCCCCGATCTCTTCTTCCTCCTCTTGGTTGATAGTTCAGACTTTTGCTAGGCAATCTGTTGGTATCCATTCTGCAGACATGTTCATACCTTTTTCTCCTACACTCTTATATTTTATCTGTCAAACTGCATATTTGTGTAGTTCTTTACGGTAACTTCACATCGTTTTTTATCAATTAAAGTGTATCCTGCCAAAAATCGTAAATATTTCATTTCTGCAGCTAAGTTTGATTTTAAAAGCAAAATTATCTCGAAATTCGGATATACACGTTTTTGCACCGTAACGTACTTCTAGATATATTTACTGTTTTATCAAAATATATTCCTTAATTTACTTTTAATTGTCTTCTTCTTCTTCGGCTTTCTCCCACTTATAGGTTTGTCTTCTTCAGTTTCCATTTATCTCTATTATTCCAATCTCCCTCTTCCAAATTCCTATCATCCATTATAGTTCTGACGTAGGTTTTCCATTTCCATCTTGGTCTGCCACGTTTATTTCTTTCAGGGGGTCACAATTGGTATATATTTTTTGGCCATCTTTCATTTTCCATTCTTTGTACATGGCCATACCATTTAAGCATTTGATTTTCAATTCTCTTAACAACAGATGTGATGACATTAATTTCTCTCCAAAGGAATTAATTTCTTATTTTATCCTTCCTTGTTTTTTGGAGGCTTCTTCTAAAATAATCAAATTCAACTGTTCTAATTTTATTCTTTTTTAACTCCGTCAAAGACCTGGTTTCACTTCCATATGACAAAATATTCTGTATTATGCTCTTATAAATTTTCATTTTAGTTTCCGTTGTAATATTGCATCATCATCATCATCATCATCACCACTCCAGGGATTAGGCAATTGCCCGTTCCGACTTCATAATGCATCAGCCCAACGTCTTCTATGTCTTCCAACATCACGTCTTCCTCATGCTTGATAATTTCTTGAATATCTCTCCTTACTCATTCCATCCATATGATCAATACATTTCTATCTGTAATTCGTGACCTTATCCAATAAAGGCTGTACTTTCAATTCTTCTCTTATATCGTCATTTCTTATTCTATCAAGTCTTGTACATCCTTTTACTTGTCTTAGGAACCTCATCTCCGCCGTCTGTATTCTATCCTTCTGTTTTTTCACTGGAGCCCAAGTTTCACATCCATACAATATTGTGGGAACCGCCATAACATTATACATTTTTATCTTGGTTTCTTTTCTAATTTTATTTTTGAATGTTCTCTGTATTGTTCCACACACCGTCTGAAATTTATTTATTTTGGAGTCAATATCTCTTTCCACATTGTAGCCAACATCACAGCCCAAATATTTGAAACTAGACACCTTTTCTATACTTTGATTTTCTGTAATAATTTTGGATCTCACTGGATCTCTTCCTCTAAAAGCCATGGTCTTCGTTTTCCTTACAGAAATGTTTATTCCTAATTATTCCATGTAATGTCTTACTTGCATATTTTGCCATTGCAATTGTAGTCTGTACATCTCTCTCACAGGTACCGGTACCTAAACAATAACTAATTATTGGCCCTAGGTATTTAAAAAATTAACATTTTTTATTTTCCCTGTTTCAAGTATGAGGTCATCCACATTCTTTCCCAAACACATATATTCCGTTTTCTCTAAATTTATATTCAGTCCACATTTTTTATATTCTTCCATTAGTTTATGTACCATATATTTCATAACATCTTCTACTCCTGCAAAAATTATTTGATCATCTGTAAACAACAATGAATGTAGTACATTTTCTCCTATAGGAATACCCATTTCAGGGCATTTTGTATACCATAAGTTAAGAACCTGGTCTAAATAAATATTAAAAAGAATTGGTGACAAACTGCATCCCTGCTTAAGGCCTTTATTCACTGTGAATTCCTCTGTTAAATTATTCTATATTTTTACTTTAGCTTTTGTATTATATAAATCCCTCTAACAATATTAATCCATTTATCACAGATATTCATATTTCTCATTGCCATTCATAACAATTGTCGAGGTACACTCTAAATCAATAAAGGTCATATGTAGTTGTTTATTTTTTGCTAGGATTTCCTCTTGTAATTGTCTAATACAGAAAATGTTATCAATACATGATATTCCACTCCGGAATCCACACTGTTCTTCTCTTAAGTTCTCTTTTATCTCCTTAAGTTTAAAATATATAATTTTACTAAAAATCCTATCTGTTGAAGGTAAAACGCTTATACCTATATAATTGGAACATAGTTTTTTATCACCTTTTCTAAATATAGGAGTGATGTACGATAAATTCCAGTCTTCTGGGATATCGTCTCCAATTTCAACTTTATCAAAACGTTTTGTTAAAATTATTACTAAAATATCTCCTCCATGTTTTAGGAGTTCCGTCTGAATACTTACTGGTCCTGGTGCTCTCTCATTGTTTGCCTTTTTCAAAGCTCTTTTTACTTCATCTTCTGTTATCTCTGGAGTGTCAAATTTATATTCTACATCCATATCTTGAAGTTGAAACTCATTTCCATTTTCTCGAAGTAAACCTTTATAATGTTGCATCCATTCTGATGGTCTTATCAAATGAATATTTATCTTCTTTCTTTATTTCTGATTTCCTGATATTTTGTAATGTTTTCCAAGCCTCTTTGGATCTAGCATATCCAATCTCATGAGATAATGTGTTCTCCGGTGGGGACTCAAAATAAGAACTGGTTCCAAAATTAGGCACCAATCGGAACAAAATATCTTAAAAAATAAAACCAAATTATAAAGAAGTGATGAAGAAGCTCTTTTTAAAAAGCTGTGATGTTGGCAGCTATCAAACTGGATAATCCATATTCATTTTGAAGGTTGAATTATCTTAAGTAATGTCACGAGTGATTTCCAATTTATGTACAGGATTTGGAAATAAAGAGTGGCGTTTGTTAGAACTATTTAACGAATAAAATTAAGCTGTTTACTCACAAATCATTATGTAAATGTAGTTGTTTTAAAATATTTATACATTTAAAGTAAACGGAGACGTTTGAAAACAAATGAGAAATGTTTGGTTGTTTCATTTGTCATCCACTGCAACTTAATCATATTATTTATTACCAAATAAGATTGCAACAATGTAAGAATTCACCCTAGTGGAGAAAAATGGAACCCATCAATCTGTATATTATAACCAACATTCTACGTTATTAATTATTTTTTAGGAAAAAACTCAGTAAAATCATATAAAACACAATTATCAAATGTGTAATCAACTGAGTTGGTGTTTACTCGATGAAAATCCATATTTACTAATTAAATAAAAATAACAAAAATACCAAATAAAACTACGTTTTATTTTTATTTAATTATCAAATGTGTAGTTCGAAGAAATCTGTTCATTATTCGCTATATTCAACGTATTTGTTGGAGAGTCAGTCACTGCAAAATAATGTTCTGACCTGTTCAGAATATTAAAAAGGAGGAACTTTCTTTATTTTGGTAAACAGAATTCGATAAATATCGAGGAGAAACATGATTTTCATTGATTATAGAACAAAATTCATTGAAACCTGATTGGTCATTGGCTCCGATTTGAGACATGAGTTAAATATTATTTAACAATTTCCAATATTGTTATTTTAACACAGTTCCAATAATGGATCATATTATAAATACTACAATGATATTGTGAAAAGAAAATGAATGATATTGGAAAATGTTAAATAACACCGATTACTGCTTATAAAAGTGATGGTGTGAAATTCTCATAAGTAATGCCACGAGTGATTTCCAAATTATCGATAAATTCACGACTCACGAAGTGAGGAGTGAATTTATCTAGAGAATTTGGAAATCAAGAGTGGCATTTGTTAGGACTATTTAACGAATAAAATTAAGCTGTTTACTCACAAATCATTATTTAACTATAGTTATTTTAAAATATGTATATATTTAATGTAAACGGCGATGTTTGAAAACAAATGAGAAACGATAGGTACGCTTCTACTGCTTCATTTGCCCATCACTGCAACCAGATCATACTATTTATTGCCAAAGGAACGCAATATTGTAAGGAGGAGCTTTCTTTAATATGGTAATCATAACACTGATAAATATTTGGTGAAACACGACTCTGATTGGTTGTAATACAGAAATCATTGAAACGTGATTGGTCATTGACTCCCATTTGGGACATGAGTTAAATAGTCAAATATAGATACTTCTAAACGAAGCCGGCCGTTGGTGATGGTAGTGACATCTACCTGGCACGCGGACGAAACGAGAATTATAGATGTGTATATGTGGAAGGAATTGTTCATGTTTGTGCCAAGTCTAGAATGGTGTGGTGGGCTTGCACTCTATTACGTAGAACTATAGCTCCACAGTTCGATTCCTGGTTCAGACATTAATTTTTTTTTTCACAATATGAAGTTGTGAGTTAAATAGTCACGTAAAATAATCTCCTATTTTAAATCACATATCTGATGAAAATATTATCACACGATTTTAATATAATATCACAACCAACTTTTATTTCCAGCTCTTCGGTTTACTCTATGGCATCCTATCTCCAATCTTCAAACTCCTTGGTGAACTTTTAGGTGGAATTTTAGGCAAACAACCTATTGAGAAGAAAATCATATAAAATGGACGAGAGTACTATGGATGGGGTTCCGGGTGAAATTCATAATTTAAAAACAAACCTACCTAGAATTTCTTGTGAAATATGCAATAGTCAATGGAATTATAGTTAAAAAACTATTATATTTATTGTTAATGTGTCAGCATTTGTATAAAATAAGTGTGTTTATATATCTTTATAATGTTAAATAATTATTAGGAACGGTTAAGGTAGGAAGCCTTGGCGCAGAGCTACGGGACTTGCGCTGGTTCGAGTCTCCATGGGGGAAGAAATTTTCTCATGGTATTTCGGCCAGTATGGGACCGGTGCCCACCCAGCATCGTGAGGTAATTGGGTAGCTACAATAACTAGCGGCTCCAGGTTGAGGAACCAGCTATAACGGCTGGGGGACTCGACATGCTAACCACATGTCACCCCTACACTGGCTGTTGATCATCTACCTCTGTGATTGACACATGTGGATGTGAAGGGCCAGCAGCCGGCTGGTAAAAGGGCAACCGCTGAAAAGTGGAAAGACCCTCAATCGGAATCGGAATATTAACTATTACTTTAGACAAGACATTTTAAAAATGAAAGTTTACTTAAAATTAGTATTATCCTTTGAATACCCATTATTTACGTTTGCACATCATGAAAAATTCAGATATTACACTCTAATTCAACCCAGGGAGTTACGGGCTATGCCAGTGTCTCCCTACCTACAGAGGGTAGATGTTGCCAAACCCATAATGATGGTATTTGTTTGTTTACGGAGGGAAGGAGGGGCAAGGTTAGCAGTACGTTCTCCAAATCTATGTACTATACATTTAGAAAACATAGTTTTTATTTTTACGGCATGCTAACTATTTTTATAGTAAATATGAAAGTCGACACTTTCACACAGGACAGTACAGATCTGTACGAGCTCAGTGATTGTTTTTTTCTTTAAGAGGGGGTGGCTTGGACGGTTACAACTTATAACTCTGTACCTGCTGTGTTGCAATCATCAGCTTAATATAAGGATTTCTCTCAAGAAAATACTGTTAAAATGGCAACCCAGTTCCCTATTCTAAACACACAGTACCTTCCTGGGTTTAATCTGACTGTATACAGTAAAACCACCTGGTCATCTAATCACATTCACCTTGTTTAGCAAGAATGTGTGAATAAACAGAGTTTATTTTCTTAAACGTTTGAGCTGATCCTCATCAGGTGGTGACCCGTGTTTTCAAAAAGGTATTTCAGGACAAAAACACTCTTCCAGGTCCTGGGCGGCGGTGCCTATGGGGAAATGTTAAACTAGAAACGGCGAGAAAATATTAATTAAAATAATAACCTAACAGGTCATATAACAACTGATATTTTCTTAATGTCCCGTAATTCAATAATCTTGCAATGTTAGCAATGTAGAAGCACTGCATAAAGTGCTCCTGCACAGAGGAGGGTTGAGTCCCACTTCAGAGGCTTGAGCTTCTTTTTTCACACGTAAATATTTAACTTCATTTAAATGCTTGTTACAATGATTTAAGTGCACCTGCTGCTGTTTATATGAAATCTAAGTTACAGCTAATTATAACATTCATTCAAAAATTACAAATATTATGATTTGCATCACTTCAGGTAACATTTCGTTAGTCTTCTTCACTTCACGGGCTCCTGTTCCGTCTCACACATGTTTACACTGGCCTTCCTACATTCATTGAACCTCTTTCTTCATAGGTAAATGCTGTTTTTGGTAATCTTGTTACAGTCGTTCTTTCTACATGTCTAAACCATTTTATCTCTATAGTCTTTGATTTTATCATTCAGTGGATACAGCCTACATTCAACTCTTTTCTTATATATTCATTCTTTATCCGATCCAATCTTGTGCAGTCTTTTGTTCTTCTCAAAACGTTAATTTTTACGCTTTGTATTCTACTATGTAATTGTTTGGTCATTACCCAAGTTTCGCTCCCATCAAGTAATGCAGGAACTGTCAATGTTTTAGTCTAGCACTAGCTTACATGGGGGTGAGTATTTTCACAAGGGCTGGCTTGGGAGCACAAAATGTCTATTTATATAATAGAGTATATTAGAAAATATACATTCGGAAATATAAATGTTGACATTCCAACAGAAGAGAAGATAGTGGTGAGATCAACACGTTGGCCGTTAAAGTAGGTAACCGTCATAAAGGGAAAAAATATCCTAAACAAATTCTGGTTCTCCAAGATGGGGGATGGATTTTAGGCCGCTCTACATAAAAGAACTGATAAAAGAAAATCAAATATGCATAGTCGAAGAAATTAGTACATTACAGTGTTCTGTGTGTGTAATGATATATAGGGGCCTATTGTTGCTAAGATCAGAAGCAAGAGTCCAAAATATTTTGCTTGGAGGCTTCATTTATCAAGTTCTAATTTCTTCACGTCCCATAAATTTAGACAGCGAACCTACGTCTTTTATTCTCATCGGAAGGAACATATACTCAGAATTTTAGGACCTTTAATTTCAATAGAACGCAGAAAGATTTGTATGCATTGATAAGAGAACCGCGTAGTATAATAGTTACTCCTTCAATTTTAAGTCAGGTTTTAACAAAACATGAGGAGGAGGAGGAGAAGTAGAAGAAAAAAGAAATATAAATATTAACTCTTATTGTATGCACATTACATGCCCAATATCAAATTTTCTGCTATTGTAAATTTATGCTGCGTTTTTGAGGATAAAACAGTGGTTATGATTACATTGGTCAACATGGCTTTTGTCTCTTGAGTACCAATAGATGTACTTAATGCAGTTTTTATCGTGTTTACAAGTATGTATTCGGAATTTCTCCGTCACCCACAATTTTTTTATTTCAATTTCAGTTAATGGATTTAAATAATTATTTTTTTAATAAACCTAGATTTCTTCCCGGAAAATTTTGGCGCAGTGAGCGATTATCATAAGGAGATTTCAGCTATGGAAAAGAGATATCAAGGCAAATGGAATCCTAATATGCTGGCCGATTATTGTTGAACCATCAAGAGGGATGCTCCACAGGCGAAATATAGCAGAAAATCGTCATTACTTACTTCTTAGATGAATCCGAATGTTCGAATATTGTGTAGTTACGAATGTACTAAATATTAAAGTGTTTGAAATTATAAATGCCTATTCTCTCGGAAACCTTGCGTGATGGAAAAAACTGATATCATAATTGACTTCAGGAGACAAAATACTATCACAATCACATATATGTTTCTTTCTGATACAAAAAAGTTTCTTTTTTGTTGCTGAGTGTTATTTAAACATGAGAATCCACGAGAAAATTCGATATAATTT
Organism: Diploptera punctata; assembly: GCA_030220185.1. Classification (NCBI taxonomy): domain Eukaryota; kingdom Metazoa; phylum Arthropoda; class Insecta; order Blattodea; family Blaberidae; genus Diploptera; species Diploptera punctata. Next base: position 16,421 of record JASPKZ010000522.1, read on the forward strand.
GTTATTTAAATCAATATGCGGTTATTAACCTACCTTAAATTAATCCTAATTTCCTGTCTTAAAGAAAGACATTTTCCTGAAACTTTTGTAAAAATTTTAAAAATGATAATTATCCTTGTTGCTTAACGACAACCGTAATTATAACGCAATAACTAATCTATCGTAACGGAGCAACGCCACTGAACGTAAAATTAAAAATAAAACTTCAAATTAATTTGATAAAATATTAATATTTCATAGATTAAATTTAAAAGTTTTTAAACCAACAATATATACAGCTTAAGAGTTGTAGACAGACGAATGGACAACGCTTCCTCTATCTGGTAAATAACAAACACATTTATGATTTCACATACAAAAGTGAAGAGTAGAAAATAAACGTTTAAGAACCAAGGCATTGACTCAATGGTCGAGGGATGTTACAATCACAGCACAGTTCAAGAGACTGTACCTCTTCGGAGCTATTTTCCAATTCCATGTTCAATTGTCAAACAAGTTTTGCCTTTAAGCGTGCAAGGAAATGTAGGTCGCTCTCTAACACTCAAAATAAAGGAAATTAAAACATGTATTATGTAGCACACAGTTATATTATGTGGATGCCAAGCATGGTATCTTACTTCAAGGGAGGAAAGGACATTGCAAGTATTTGAGAATAACGTTCTTAGGAAAATGTTTGGACCAAAGAGAGATGAACAGACAGGTGAATGGAGAAGACTACATAACAGTGAACTACATGATCTCTATATGAAGCCAGATATAATAAGAACAGTTAAATCTCTTAGACTGCGATGGGCAGGACATGTGGCACGAATGGGGAATTAAATACGTGCATGGAAGCTTCTTGTAGGAAACCCAGAGTGAAATCGCCCAGTTAGTAGACCAAGAATGAGGTGGGAGAATAACATTAACTATGATTTGAGGGAAGTAGATTATACAGTGGATGATTGGAAAATATTGACTCAGGATAGGGATGTGTGGAGAGCTTGTGTCAGCGCGGCCATGAACCAGTAGGTTAGTGCCAGTGAGTTAGTTATGTCCACATATAATTATATAACAGAATTTTAAAAGATATAATTACAATTTTAACAGGCTAGATTAAATAAATAAGAATTTCATTGCTTAATTCTTAAACACATGCAATACAGAATACGTTGAATTTCTATTGTTTTAAAATGGTCGCTTTCTGTAGAATTTCTTAAAAGATTAGAAAATAAATCATTTGAAAAGTGGAGAGAAACAAATTAGTGAAAAATATTCAAATTAGCCATTGAAGATGTGGCGAAAGTAACAGCAGAATGTACAGGCGAATCAGAATGGAACACAAATTCTGCTCGTAATAAAATTGCAAATAAAGGATACGTATCTAAATCATGGAAAAACGTAAATGTTGGATTAGGTAGGCCTATGCGCGTGGCGAGGTGGGTGCAGGGGGGTATGTTTGCAGCCCCTTTGATTTTCGACCAATTAACACCAGATAGAATGAAAATTTCTTCTATCAGAAAGTAGGTGCAGAGTTAAAAAAGTATGTAAAATAAAAATAATATATGTATTCAGCCCGCAAAACCCAATCGATGTGATATATCGATTTATCAAGTACATATCCCAATGGACATAAGCATCGGCAGTACGCCAGAAAATTCTACACCTCTAACTATGAACGGCTAACGCAGCATTCAGTTTTCGAATTTCAGATCATTACCTAAGTTTGTTTTTCGATGCGTAGACGCTTGTAGAAACTTGTTGAACTGAAAAGAATGGACGCCCAATCAATTGCTGCAGAATGTGAGATCTTTTTTTTATGAGAGATTGACATTGATCCGCACAAATGTGTCAGCCAGGATTATAACGGCTGCTCAATAATAGCAGGGAAAGACAATGGAGTCCAGAAACGTCTGCACTAGTTTTTTCCCAAATGTATTTACTTTTACTGTGCAAGCCAAAAAATGAATATTGGGGTAAATGATTTGAATAGTGTACCCGAGGTGAGAAACACGATAGCTACAATTGAGGACATTATAAGGTTTTTTCGAGAGTTGCCGTTGAGAAGACAGCACGTCCCAAGCAACCCCATGCTCTGCGAAACACGTTAGTCGTAAAAATATATTGTATTGGGATATTTAAGAAACACTTTTTGGAATTGATGAATGGCCTGAAATTTATTGGAATAGAAGGAAAGGTACCAAGCCGAAAACAAGCTGATTATTTGCATGCTGTCGCAAGGAGAAGTATTTTCGGCTCAACTGCACATCTGGGGAAGTACGTTCGGCTCAACTGCACTTATGGAGAAGTACGTTCGGCTCAACTGCACTTATGGAGAAGTACGTTCGGCTCAACTGCACTTCTGGAGAAGTACGTTCGGCTCAATTGCACTTCTACTAGCGCTTGATTTTTCTGTTATATTGTTGTAAACTATAGCTCTTCTTCTGTATTTACTAAGATTATTTGATATTTTACACTTTTGCAAACAATTTTTATAAAATTATTAGACAATTTTGAAGTATTTATTTAAATATGCAAATCACAATATTATGACACTGTTAGACAATATTGTGATGCTAACTGCTATTTTCTCCACAGAGTATATTACTTAGTCTATGATTTTCTATCGCTATTTTGGGTTATCGCTGGTTGGATCAGCGTTAGGGAGTGATAAATAAGTGTACGCCCATTTTTAATAAACATTTGGTAATTTTAATATTATTAATATATTTTTAACATATATTTGGGGATTTATTGCAAATATTGGCCACTTAAATTTCATAGCGACGGATAGTAATCGAGAATGATAATCGATATGTAGTTCGATTGTGGGTTATCGCTGGCTCTATAAACTCTGGCGTATGGGCACTGCTGAATATGATTTACGCTAGTTTAAGTGCAGTGTTTCCGCACCTTGGTATTTTATTTGTGCCTGGTAGCAAAATATTCTAGTTATTTTTGGAACTGTCGTTAATTTGCTGCTTGCCGTGGCTATAGATTTAATTAAATGTACGGCCCAAGTTGAAAGCGTTTAAAGTGTGACAATAGGTCATCGCAAAAAAATTGATGAGATCTCCGAAGGAATCACGAATGAGATGGAGACTATTGTTTCTGAGCTAGACGTGGAGATCACACAACAAGAATATCCAATAAGCAGACACATCGAAGATTGCTTCAACTCCCATTTGGAGCATCAGTTAAATAGTCAAAATAAATTGAGTTTTTACAATTTCGCAAATGTTGAGAAGCATTTCCCACTTAAAAATATATTTCTATTCGTAAGACCATATAGGTTATTCAGTTTATTGATATTGATTTCCATTCGTATTATCTTACTGTTATTTATAATAATAATAATAATACTAATAATAATAATAATAATAATAATAATAATAATAATAATAAACTGTGTAAATTGTGGTTTTTACGTCCATCGACGTTCTGAATAAATTTTTACTAAAACAGGATTCAAAAATTAGATTGATTTTCAAGCTTCTATACATGAGAACTTGATATACTTACGATGTTTTATTATTATTATTAAATTACTATTATTGCATTATTATTATTATTATTATTATTATTATTATTATTATTACATTTTCCATAAATAATTTTAAATATACGAAGGATAATATATTTTGTTCTAGTCCACCGCTGTAGTCTCCAGGTAGCGTGCTGCCTTGTCACGCATCTGGCCCGGGTTCGATCTCCGGTGGGGACAGTTTTTCTGGGTGAGGTTTTCATCGGGGTTTTTCCTCACCTGTAAAACAAATATCAGGAAAACGTTAAGGCCCTAACGGTCGCGAAATCATATGGCCATCGCAATCATCATCATTCATATTCATCTTACGTTAAGCTTAGGAACTCTCCTGGCGCATAACTGTCATCACCATCACTCATCATATCATTTGGTAATGTAACCCCGCCTTCCAGGCGCCCCAACCTCAGAAGTGGGTTACAAATACGCCATGCCAGGAGAGAACACCAGGAATATCGAAAGACAACCTGGGGCATTTGCAAAAAAAAATATATTTTGTTATTTTACACTTTCTGATAATTGAAATCTGATAGTTACTGCAAATTGTGTAAATTAATTCTGGGTTCTTATAATATTTATGTCAAAGATAATAAAATGTGGAACTTTCTCAACCTACAAATGCAACAAGGTTACGATTGTTCTGATTATATTTATTTAAAACCAGGATTTTAGGACAAACACATATAATTATCTAATATTCATATACATTTAAAAACTGCAAGTGATATAGCGAATAGTCTTTCAGTAAACCATAGCAAGAACATCGAACCAAAAACAGTAGCTGTGTTTTTTTTTTTTTTTTTTGGTTATGACAATGTTTTCTGTTCTTACTGCTAAGTTGATTCTAGACGTCACCGATTTAAAATGTATAGACCTACTTTACATATTACACCATCCTACAGACAATATATTGTATCGAACTGAAATAAGCTAAATAAAATGTGGTAGCTTCAACTGTACATTAACCCATCCGCTTCAGGTTTAAATGCTCAATGCTCTTTCCCAGAAACCGGTCTTAAGTTACCGTAAATTATATTATCTATTTTGAGACATTCAAAACAAACAAAAGGTAATGGTACTTGAGATCATAATAAGGACGAAGGCAAAAACACATTCCTCTACTATTTATAAATGTTATCAAAATATTACCCTGCCAAGGAGTGTACAAAATATTGCAAAATATATAACAGCAAAGTTAAACAAGTGCACATCGTCTTCTGAGTTGAAGGACATTTATTTGCCGCCGTGTGTACCTCGTCTTTTGAAGCGAATGGGTTAATAATGCTTGTCAACAGCAAAAATCTTCCGACTTGAAAATACACATTTATTAATCACCCGGCGTGATGAGTTTTTACATTTAGTTGAATAAGTAATAGGAAAAATAATTGTAAATTTATATCGTTTTTATTTTTAGATACCCCGTGCTGATTAACTAGCATTGCCCGGGAATCTATGCATCCCGATGTATTTGGTATAAATAAGCTGAAAGACAAAATTCGTTATTTAGAGTTACCCGTGCTGCCGCTCTTCTTGCCCGGGAATCTACTTATCCCGATCTTTTTGGCATCAATGAAAGACAAAAATGGTTATTGTGAGTTGTCCATAAAAATAAACATATGCTGTCGCGGACTTTTTGTAGTTTTTTTTTAGATATTCAATACTGTGTACGTTAATTTGGTCTATTTGTTATGGTTCAGGCAGCGTAAGCCATTTAAGCGTGCAAAAAGCCAGTTTCATTTTACTTTTTCACTATAAAGGGTGAGTTTTAAGGGCGAAGGACTTGAGCATTAAAACTCTCTTATAACCTATAACCTTCCCAGGAAAATTCTGAACATTTTTCAAAAAAGCCCCATCACAATCACATGACCGCGCATATAGTACGAATAAACAAAACAAATATCTTTATATATTAGTTTTCTATCTATCTGTAATGGCGCAGTGCAATTGTCAGGAGTCACTAGACCAAGTTAATTTAGTTACCTCATTTGTTCATTTATGTCATCAATGGCATGCGGTTAACACACCGACTCAATGAGGCAATTAAGTTATTACTTGGACGTTACGGTCGATAAATTTGCTTAGAGGCCTCTTTATTCAAGCATAAGGACTTTTACGAGCCTGAAAATCTTCAGACTCGGGACCAACGGCTTAAAATCCTTACCGCAGGACTCGTTCGTTAGATTTTTCCGTCCTTAAATTTAGCATGGGTTAGCCATAGAGAAGGTGTCATTTCTACAGGACAAAATTCTAAACAAGTACTTACTGATCCACCAAGTTGAGGGTAGGTTGTTAGGTCAGTCTCCGAAAAAAAAAATTCTACAAAACAAAGATAAATATTACGTAGAGTCGGGAAAAACACAGTTGAGAAGACGAAATCATTAAATCAGTGTTATGATATTACTTCTATTTTACGATAAACGTACTTCTTTAAAAGCCAAGCTCATATGCATCGCAATTCAAATCAGAGCGATAGAGGACCAAAAATGCTCAAAAGTCTCGTTTTTCAAGTTTGAGATTCTTTTACATGCCGTAAATCTAGACAGGGAACCAAACCATTTAATTATCTTCCGATGGAACCCAGTCTAAGGACTTTTATGCTCTGAAAATTCACACTAACTGGCCGTGTTTGAACCCAGACATTTTAAATCCAGGAGCAAATATGCTAACAACTATTCCACGAGTATCGATGGCAGCACCTATGATGGAGGGAATGAGAGAGAGAGAGAGAGAGAGAGAGAGAGAGAGAGAGAGAGAGAGAGAGAGAGAAGAAAAAATATGTGCTCTAATTGTATCTGTACTACATGTCTATTCTCCATCTTACATTATCTTGGACGTTTAAAGAATTTTCTCCCAGTTTCGTTAAAACAAATCCTTGTGCAGAATCTTGTGTTGCCACACCTCGATTATTGTGGCATTATATATAATGATCTAAACTATGACTTGTCGCAGAGACTGCAGCGTGTTCATAATGCTTGCGTTCGATTAATTTTCAATATCCGCCGTTATGACCATATTTCCGAACACTTTAATAACCTCTCTTGGCTCCGTCTTACTGACAGACGTAAATTGCACTCTCTTTCGCTACTTTTCAAGCTTCTGAATTCCTACATTCCTACTTACCTGGCGTCCAGATTTGAGAAGTTATGCTCTTACCACAATATTGACACTAGGTCACAAGATAGCAGTCTGCTAACAATTCCTCTTCATAGCACTTCCTCTTATTCTACTTCCTTCACAGTAGCCTCTGCCCGCTCCTGGAATCTCCTTCCTCAAGATATCAGGGGTTGCCGCACACTTGGCACCTTTAAGTCACGCTTATACAGTTAGCTGTTGTCTAATAATTAATTTTTCTCTATTTATTTAATTTTATACTATGTCATTAATCTTTTCCTCGTTTTTTTATATATCTTGTACATATTATATATGTAATTCGTTAAATTTAGAGTATATCAAATTACATTATAAATATTAATTGTATTGTATTCATAACTTCTAATCGTTTATATATATATATATGATATGAAAAGAAAAATGAATGCTTGAGTCGGGATTCGAACTCGAGTCTTTAGAGACTCGAGTTCGAATCCCGACTCAAGCATTCATTTTTCTTTTCATATCATATTTGCCTTCATTGCCAAATGTCAAAAATATATTTATAATATCTATATATATATATATATATATATATATATATATATATTGTAATTTAGATTTAAGACTAATTTTTTTTGTTTGTATTTTTTTTAAACCTGGTTGAGTGGTAGACAAGGCCTTAAGGCCTTAACTCTGCCAGGTAAAATAAAGTCATTATTATTATTGCCAAATTATTGTCTAATATTACAACAATGCCACTTTTTAAAAGTTAAATTTACCATTATGAATATTTAAACGGATAAAATTATGTATAATCTATGTATAAAGGCGTAGCGCATTGTTGAGCCACAGCCTCTCCTTTGTAAGGAGTTACTGGTCCAAGTTAATTTTTAGTTACCTTATTTGCTCATAGGTGTCATGGATGGCTTGTGGTTACACACCCACCCAATGAGACATCTAACGGGCAACTAAGGTATTACTAGGATGTTGAGATTTGTTAATTTTGGTTAGAGGCCTCTTTATTCAGGATTAAGGATCTTATACGAGCCTGAAAATCTTCGGACTCGGGACCTATAGCTGAAAGTCCCTCCCGGAGAATTTGCTCTTTGGATTTTTCTGTTCTAAAAAATCCATCGACCCCAGCCGGATATGAACACGCGACCTTCGGAACCAGAGGTAAGGAGCATAACCACTAGTCCACCGCATCATAACTACATATAATAACCGTTTAAATTTATACGGGATTTTTTCTCAAAGCACAATAAGCACATTTATTAAAAGAACATTCATTTCATAACAAAATTGACGAAATGCGTCTTGTTGACAGCGCGAATGACACAACAACCGTAACGTTACCAAGCAACGTCATTGAACATTAAATAGAAAATTACGATTTTAAATTATATTAATAAAATATTAATATTTTACAGATTGGATTCAAAACTGTTTAATCTGTGTAGCTGAGATTTACAGATAAACCAATGGACAACGCTTCCGCTATCAGGTAAATATTAAACACATTTTCAAATATCTCATTTATTATCGTTTAAATGCACGTCATTATGATATATCGTGATGTGTATAAGGTATGTTAATCGAAATTATAACACATTTTACGCTCAAATTAGAAATATTATATTTTATATAACTCCACTTGATATTGTGTTATACTGTTTTTATTAAACTTATCCGTACTTCTTGGCGCGAGAGGGCTGCAACTGTCTAACCACTTAGGTGTATTATATTTTTTCAGGGAAGTCGATAATCTACATTAGTATATGGATAACATGTGCCGATCCTACACTATTTATAGCTAGTTTCCTCAACCTGGAGACGTTATATTTTAGAGTTACCAGAGTTCCTCATGATACTGCCTGGGCATCGGTCTCAAACTGGACAAAAGTGCATACGAAAAAATTTCCTCGTAGCGAATCGAACTAACGCACGTTCCGTAGCTCCGCGCCAAGGCATCATGTTTCATCCCGATTTTTTATTAATTTTCAACATTATTAATTAATTATATAAACATTTTCAAGTCAATTATGTTCTTCCGTCTATTGATTATTTTATTAATAAACTCCAGGATGTGTAATTATTTGGGATAGCCATATTTTAATATAATCATTTTCATTAGTAATTATATCTTTGTAGGTTTCTACCGTTTCCCCTGCCACAAATTTCAATTCAGGATTTATCCAAACTCATCTCATACATTTCGTTCATTCGCCCCCGTGACGTAGCGGCAGACGTGACACGACCGGCACACTTGTCGTTCACAGATCTCTATAAACATAGGGGCTTCATCTCACCCCTCATCCCGACCCTAAGTTGGACACGAGTTGAGGATATTATATAATAATTATTATTATGTTTATCAAGTTAGACTACTGCTTAATGTTTATTATTTTGTCCTCAGAATTAAAAATTGTACATTGTTAAATTAGGTGGCCACGTGTTTAGAGATCAACACAATCTACCAAATCTAATTTAAGGTAAAAGTTAACAAACCATTACATTTCACAACACGTTACTCGGTAGAATCCAGTGACTGCTGGGAATATCGAACATAAGAACAGGATTATTTTTCTAACATTTTGCACAGAGAGTGAAATGCTCGAAGCAGATCATGAAGATGTTCACTTGTCCATCCTGTCTTTGTATATTATAGAATAGATTTATTTAGCCTGGTGGAGTTAAGGCCATATGGCCTTCTATTCCATTCACCAGGACAATCATATGTTACATGTAAATACAAAAAAATACAAAAATAATAGTCATACTAAACAATTAATTATCTGTCAAATTGAATAATAATGAAAATAGTGTCTAATAATACAATAAAATTAAATACAATTAAAATTAAATTAATGATAGAATGTATACAGAAAGGAATAATAGCTCGAATCTACTATACATAAAAAGAAAAGAAAGAAAAAAATACAAATAAAGTAATAAACTATAATGAATTAATCTATCGCTTATTATACAAGGCATTAGGTAAATATATTAACAGATCTATAAAAAAAACTCCTGGCGCGACAGGCCTAGAATGCCCTTAGCCTACTAGTATCTGACAGAAGATGGTATACCTTTATTTAACAGAAGGAACAAAATATTTAGTTGGAATACCTACATTGGAGAAATGAAACTGCCAGAAGCACTCATGACAAATAACTAACATTTTTCCTCGTTTCCAACTAGTTACATAGCTTATACACGTTCTGGCGTCTTTCATTTTATGAACGGATGTGGAATTTTTGACGTTGACATCCAGTTTCTCCACATCTAATGTATAGAGATCTATGTTTGTTTCTTTGTTTGTTCGTATTCTATGTGCGGTCATACCGTTGATCCGATTTTGATGCGGTTTTCTGCAAAATGTTCAGGAGATTCCCAGGATGAACATGGACTATAAGAGAGTTGTGATATTCAACCCCTTCACCCCTAAAAGCAGCCTTTGTAGCGAAAAAGTCAAATAAAGTCCCTATTTTGACTAATGGCTTACGCTGCCTAAACAATAACAAATACACGAAATCAATGTCCACAGAATTGAATATCTCACAAAACTCTACAAAAAAGTCCGCGACAGCATATGTTTACCTTTTACGGATAACTCACAATAACCATTTTTGTCTTTCATTGATACCAAGAAGATAGAGATAGGTAGATTCCCGGGCAAGCGTGCTCTGTTTCATCCGATTGAGATGGGGCTTTTTGAAAAATGTTCACGAGATTCCCGGGATGAACATAGGCTATAAGAGAGTTGTGATACTCAACCCCTTCACCCCTAAAAAGCAGCCTTTGTAGTGAAAAAGTGAAATACAGTCCCTATTTTGACTATTAAATGGCTTACGCTGCCTAAACCATAACAAATACACGAAATCAATGTTCACAGAAATGAATATCTCACAAAACTCTACAAAAAAGTCCGCGACAGCATATGTTTATCTTCTACGGATAACTCACAATAATAATTTTTGTCTTTCATTGATGACAACAAGATCGGGATAAGCAGATTCCCGGGCAAGTATAACAGCGCACGGCGGGTGATAAAAACACATTAACATTTATTTAGGAGTAGCTGGTATTAGCTAGTCGCATATAACTGGTCAGTTTTTCAAATTTTCGAAGAAATGGGAAACTTCACTCTCAGAAACCTATTAATACTAATAGCCTAGGGCTTCCTGAAACTCACAAATGTATTTTTTATATAAAACTCCATGCAGCTAATCTTTCTCGCCAGTTTTCTTTTAAAAGTTAAACTTAAGTTTGATTCCGTTTTCCTCTGCAAACTCGTAAACCAATTTATGTAATTGTGTCGAACTCAAACCATGGACCATATTAGCTAGAAGCTTAACGTGGTTACAGTATTTATTGTGGTGTAATCTTATGAACGACTTTTTAATATGAAGTTCATGTGGTGGAATGACGATCACCAGGGGGCGGGAGGGGGGTAATACCAGTCACCTTGACCGCCCTTGTCACAAGTGTTTAACCTAACTTGAAAGTCACTTGCTCATTTAATAAATGATAGTTATCCACAATATTGCTGCAATCGTGTTGTTTTGTATTCCAGCAACATGTATAACTGAAAGTAACATCAATTTACCAGACAGAAATGTGCACTTATATCAAGTATTTAAACAATAATATTGCTGAAAGCCAGAATCACAAAACACACAGTTTCAATTGTATCAGAAACTCTAATCACAATGACTTCCGGAAGTGTTCACAGTAGTTTCCTTAATTTGGAGTTAGAGAGCAGCACTTATCACGAGTTAATATGTGCATATAATAATAATAATAATAATAATAATAATAATAGCTTTATTTTACCTGGCAGAGTTAAGGCCTTAAGGCCTTGTCTACCACTCAACCAGGTTTAAAAAAAATACAAAAGAAAAGTCTTAAATCTAAATTACAATATGTATATATAAACGATTACAAGTTATGAATACAATACAATTAATATTTATAATGTATTTTGATTTACTCTAAATTTAACGAATTAAATATATAATATGTACAAAATATATAAAAAACGAGGAAAAGATTAATGACATAGTATAAAATTAAATAAATATAGGTCTACAATACTGTTTAAAATAATCCATTGACCGCCATTCCTACATATTACATTCCCAATGTCATATTATGTAATATTATAACCTAAAGCCACTTTTTAAAGATAAACCTGAGCTTATGAATATTTAAACTAGAGATTACATGAGAAAACTAGATGTAATTTTATATTTAAATTAATATAGGGGTTTCGCGCTATAAATTATATTTAATATTATTTAAAATTAGACAAAAATATTGTAAAGGTCATATAGAAAGAATGGAAGACAACCGACGTTGCAAAGAGAGCTATATAAGATAGACCAATTTACGGAAGAAGAACAAGAGGAAGACCTGCCAAGAGATGGATACAGCGAATGCTGCACATCCAATACGTCTTCCTCCGAGGAGTGATTTTGGAAATAAACAGTATGAAAATCCTACAAATTATGAAAAAAGAAGGAGAAGAGATTCATTAAAATGTGAATTTAATAAAACTACAGTATAAAATGGTCTTTGTTGCACAGCGATAACAACAATTGTGACATAATAACTATAAGGTTACGAAGCAACGCCACTGAATGTAAAACTAAAAAAAAATCACTTTAAAGGAAGTGAATAAAATGTTAAAATTTGACAGATCAAATTCAAAATAATTAAATCTCTCAATTTACATAAATGAAGCTTTTGGAAGAACAATAGACAACAATTTCTCCATCAGGTAGTTATCAAATACTTGCTGAAATATCATATGTACATTCGTTTAAATGCTTATTGTTTGGTAATATATCACGTGGTATACACTGTATATATAATTTAAATTTAACTTATTGGTCATTTCAACAAATTTCACTTTAATGTTATGAATAGTCAGTTTCACATCACTTTCACTTTGTTAGTCTGTTTTAAAATTAAGCAACTCCGCTTTTTAAACTAAATTAAACACCCTGGTGTATGGCTCTTAGACTACCAGGCCAACAGGGGTAGGCGATAATCAAAAGAGTTGTAAAGGGATTTTAGTCGGGATATGTTCGCTTAGGTATCCAAGAAAAGTTACATGGACAATTTGTTGCTCGGGTTCGGTCGGTAGAACAAGGATATATCTCAGATATCCATGAAGAAGGATATTCACTGGGGAAAAACAGTAGACTCGGTGTGATGTCTTGAAGTTGACGTCCCACTTATTATCACTATACTTTACACTTGTCGTATTCGACAATTTAACTTGACGCTGAAGGCTGTTGGTGGCCGCAAGCGTATATTCATTATTCACTGCCACGTGTTTAAATAACTCCAACGTTTGGGTCAAATAAATGCGCTATCACTACTTGACTTCAAAGCCTTATAAACTGAGGGTCGAAATTAATAATATTTATAAGACTAAAAAAAGTGCGTTCTGACTGATGGCGCCGAAACTAGAGGAAATGCGCTTGCGGCTGGCTTAAATAAAGCGATGTGCCTCCTCGACTGGCACAAGCGCTAGTAACTTTGACTTATGCAAAGTGATGTGCATTCTCGACTGGCACATGCACTATAGTCGGTTCCAGATGTAAACAGTGGTCGTAACGACGAAAAAGCGAGCTTCACAAGCGGATAAACTTTACGAGTACATCGACACGCAATTACGGTTTCATAATATATTTGTTTAACAACAATGAAATGCAATACTGACAATAATAATGAAATTAATAATGATGATAATAATAATAATAATAATAATAATAATATAAAACTTTAAGGCCCAAACGGTCCCCGAAATCATATGGCCATCGCAATCATCATCATTCATATTCATCTTAGGTTAAGCTTACGATTAGGGACTCTCCCGGCGCACCATTATCATCATCATCACCAATCATATCATCGGGGAAACATAACCCCGCCTTCTAGGCGCCCCAACCTCAGAAGTGGGTTACAAGTATGCCATGCCAGGAGAGAAACCAGGAATTTCGAAAGACAAACCTGGGGCATTTGAAAAAAATAATAATACCTATAATAGTAATAATAATACTACTACTAATAATAATAAATAATGCTAATACTCATAATGAATATCAATAATAATAATAATAATATTAACAATTAATAATACAATTAATAATACAATAATAATAATAATATAATAATAATACTAATAATATAATAACAATAAATAATACTAATATTAATAATAAATACCAATAATAGTCTCAAATCGCCGTGTGAGGGTTCTCCTTCAATAACGTTTTATAAACGTTTATAATTGTCTGTATTTCTCCCGAACGAAATCCTTTCCTCTGTTTATGATTCTTCACAGGAGACATTCCGGAAGGACCTGGCAAAGAATTATTGGACATCTTTTCAGAAAGGGATACTGCACTTATTAAAAAAACACTTGCACACGCAGCTAAATATATCACATTCACTACTGTAGGCTCAACACTTATTTAATTTTACTGAACATAACGATTCATCAATACTTAGCACATAAGTGATACTGAGGGAAAAAACAAGAAATTGTGTTGTAATAACTAACTAACTCACTGGCACAATCGAAACCGTAGACTCATGGTTGTGCTGACATAAGCTCTCCATATATCCCTATCCTGAGCTAATGTTTTCCAATCATCCCCTGTATAATCTGCTTCCCTCAAATCATGGTTAATGCTTATTCTCCCACCTCATTCTTGGTCTACCAACTGGGCGTTTTCCCTCTGGTTTTCCTATAAGAAGTTTGCATGTACCTCTTTCATTCCCCATTCGTGCCATATGTCCTGCCCATCACAGTCTACGATACTTAACTTTTCTTATTATATCAGGCTTCCTATAAAGACCATGTAGTTCACTGTTATGTAGTGTTCTCCAATTCAACTGTCTGTTAATCTCTCTTTGGTCCAAAAATTTTCCTAAGAACTTTATTCTCAAATACTCGTAATCTCCTTTCTTCCCTTAAAGTAAGAGTCCATGTTTCGCATCCATATAATATAACTGGTAGAATAATAGTTTTATATATTTCATTTTTACGTGTTTTTGAAAGGAGTTGGGACAACACGAGTCTCTGACTTATATCGTAATATTGTCAATAATGCTGATGTGGGATTTCCCACCAGACACTTGCAACGCAACCAATGACGCGCCAGCATTTTAAATGAAGGGGAGGGGTGGCTTATTTCTTTGCTCCGAAGACATCTGGAATATGGTATAGTAACTTTAATTTTTGCTAAGAATAAATATTTATTTTCTCTCAGTGGGCCGGTACTTCTTTCCTTCCACCAAAAGTCTTAGCCTCTCACAAATCTTTTACATGCTACAAACAATTTTGATTCGCAAACCATGTCTTGAGGGCGTTGTCTGGAGTGTTAAACTTAAGCGTTTGTGGTCATATCCCCTCCTTTAAATTATTTGCGTCCTAACATCAAATTTGCAGGGTTGTCCAACTAAGAGTTATCTTTGCTAGGGTGAATTCTGTTTGTTGGCCTCTACCTTCTGCCGCCAAAGAAGACACGTGTGGAGGGCGCGCATGATTCGTTAAATTGGCTTGTGGGGGGCTTTTTTCCGTAGCTTACCTAGTAAAACACGGTAGCTTGTTAGTTGCTGTCCACTCTTTTGTATGCAGTTTTGGATTTAGTTATTGTTGTTTTTAACAACAAGATACAGTGGAAAGAACATGTAGAAAGAATGGAAGAAAGTAGATTAGCAAATAAAATCTTGCATTATTTTCCAAGAGGAAGAAGAGATGTCGGACGTCCTCGGAAGAGATGGTCTTAGATCTATTAGCGAAGGCGGAACAGGCCACTCTTGCCTAAACCCGGAAGTGAAGAAGAAGAAGTTATTGTTGTTACAAGTTAATAATAGCGCAGTCTTGTAATTCCCTTTTACAAAGAAAAACTGCTAACTTTTCTCCATTGTATAAGGGCTTACCGTTTCATTGTAACTTGTTTACTGGCGCGGTTCATCACAACAGCAAAGGATCAGGTCTATGACCGAGCGCTAATCACTTGAGTTTTAACGATTGCATGTGAAATTGTTTTATGGTAAGTCGTATATCACGCTACCAATGAATTCCTGGTTTAAGTTGAGTATAAATATGCCCCACTTCTGATAATAACTATAACTTAATTAATTATTCACACTTAATAAAAGTCCTTATTTCTCTGAATTAAGAGGGCTCGGTGCAGAGTACATGTGACGAGTGGTCATCCTGTCGAGTCCCTCAGCTGTTATAGTCGCTATTGATTACAGCCTCCCAAATTTCTTAAGATTCTGCGTGGGTATCCACCTCATACTGGCTCAAATATCATGAGAAAATTTCTTGCCCATCGGGAATCGATCAAGCGCAAGTCCCATTTATCTGAACCAAACCATGATGCCGTAGAGAGATCTTCTTCTTCTTCTTCATCAGGCTCTACGACTTCCAGTGGAATGTCTTGGCCTTCTCAACCAGTTTACGCCACTTCTTCCTATCTTGTGCATTAGATTTCAAATCAAAAATCCCCATCTCTCTCAAATCTTCAATTACGTCATCTTCCCATCGATCCTTGGGTCTTCCCCTTGGTTAATTCTTGTAATTTTCCGGGTTTTAATAAAGTTTTGACATTCCAAGTACCTAACTCTAGTTTATTCATAGTCCTTTTTCTCTGCTGTGGTCGTCTTCTTTGTTTTTGTCCGGCTGTACTTTGTAGAGATGATGTAGCGGGAAAGTGATAGGTTGCTGGCCTAACGCCCAACCCCCAGCTGGGAGGACCAGGTCATTCCGTCCCCTAGATCAGTTGCTTTCACCACAGCT
Source organism: Diploptera punctata (assembly GCA_030220185.1). Taxonomy (NCBI): domain Eukaryota; kingdom Metazoa; phylum Arthropoda; class Insecta; order Blattodea; family Blaberidae; genus Diploptera; species Diploptera punctata. The sequence continues at coordinate 32,860 of JASPKZ010000522.1, forward strand.
GATCTACACATTTGGATTGCTTCTTAGTCTGATCACTCACCTTTGGCCTGTCCAGCTTGGGAGGCCCTACCTGTAGCTATGCTACTACTGACATAGCCCAATGGATCATTGTGATTCACAAGCACCCCCACCAACGACAAGGTCTTGCAATCCCTAGGGGGTGCGTAGAGAGCTCTGTATTGTATATTATTGTATGGGAATTTGTTACGTTTTCTTCTTTCTTTTTCTTTATAAACTCCAATTTATCTATTTGTTTGAAACATCGATGTTATTAATATATGTTTTTCCTATTAATCTTCTCTAATTTTTTTTAGTTAATACACATCGCTCATTTGACCTCAGACTTTGAACTGTGTATTTTTATGATATTAATTTACATATTGCAACATCATCTTTCAGGAATAATTTAAGGTAAATTTAAACAAATTAAAAAAACATAGGCTAAGGAACTGCCTTGAAAAAGCTATGATTTAAAGGCGTAAATGTATTTGCCGCTCAATCTTGGGGAGACGCCAACAACCCAACTTACCTCACGGTTAATTGTTTTAAAAAGTAATAAAGTTAGTTATGATGGTCCCAGGGTCACACAACATAAATAACACATAAGCCTATCTACATATAAGCTAGAGAGAGGAGCAGTTTAATTAAATACAAACCTAACAAACACAACACTAGGGATTGTATAACGTTGATATTAGTGGAGATGATTGAATGTTTCAAAACCAAGAGTAGCACATCTATTGGCAGGCTTCCATTATAAGACAAACCTTGGGCGAGAAACGAAAGAAGTTGTCTGAGGAAGAGAATGTCAACTAGCACCAATTGAGAAGAGGGCGTTTGGCTCTTTAAAGGAAGGGATGGTATAACAGAGTTCAATTGGTAAGAGGAACAGCTTAGCCGCAAAGAAGAAAACCTCCTTCGGAAGAAACGTCAAAAGAAATCCTGGACCTCTAATTTAGGAGTAGAGAGTTAGTCCCTCTCCATACAAAACTCGTACGAAAGAAAACGAACTAGCCAATATAAAGTCGGCAAAAATATAGTTGAGAAGGATAAACTAATTGTTCGATCAGAATTATAATATTATTTTAAAGTGAATAACTCTCTTCAACAAACAAGATTGTTAGCATCGCAATTCAAATTTTGGCGCAAAAGGACCAAAATAATTTTGATCAGAGACTTGAAGATGTTTTACTTGCCGTACATCTAGACAGGGGACTCACATCTTCAGATCGCTTCCAAATGAACCCATAATATGGAGTTTTACACACTGAAAAATCCACAGAACCCATCTGGGTTTGATCTCATGAAGTTTGTCACCAGAGGCAAGCATGATTACAACTAGTGCACCAAGATTTGCTAGGGCACCTAAAAAGAAAATATTTCCTCTAATTTAATTGAGGCTCTATGCTAATAAATCATTATTCAAATATAGTTATTTTAAAATATTTATATATTTATTGTAAACGGCGATGTTTGAAAACAAACAAGAAATTTTTGGTTATGTTTCATTTGTTCATCCACTGCAACTATATTATATTACTTATTGCCAAATAGGACCGCAATATTGTAAGAATGCACACCAGTGGAGAAAACATGTAACACATCAAACTGTACATTATAACCAACATTAAAGGTTATTATTTAATTTTTAAGAAACAACTCCGTAAAATCATTATTTAGAAACACAATTATTGAACACACAGTTATCAAATATGTAGTTCGAAGGAATCTGTTCATTATTTGCTATTTTCAACATATTTGTTCGAGAGTCATCACTGCAAAATAATGCTCTGACCTGTTCAGAAAATTAAAAAGGAGGAGCTTTCTTTATTTTGGTAAACAGAATTCGATAAATATCGAGGTGAAATACGACTGTCATTGGTTGCAAAATAAAATCCATTGAAACATGATTGGTTATTGATTCCCATTTGGAGCATGAGTTAAACAGTCACCAACATTATGTTATGTTTTTACTGTCCATTTTCCAATAAGATCAAATATAGATATATTTATTTCTGCAAATGGTATTGCTGTTATTGCATCGAATATGAATCATAATGATTATGCTTACTATTCGATGCAGGGAGCTAACATAATAAGAAACATGGTGTAACAATTGTAAACTAAAATAAACGATGACAAAACTCAAATAAACGATGACAAAACTCTACGTGTGCCTTTCACTAAAAAAACAGCATTAAGAAAATCTGAAATTTAGTTTTATTTAATGAAATTATTGAATATAGTTTCAAAGTTAACTATTTCTTCATATTTTTGGGTAGTAATTTAGAATGGGGCGCACATACAAAGTACACCACGCTAAAAATAGAACACGGCAGAAGATCCCTGTGGTCACTTCTAATCACATTACCTACAATACATGTAAACATTAAATATATGATGATATACAAGCAACTGATCAGGAGATCAGCGGTCCTGGTGCGATACAAAAACTCTACTAAACAACTCCAAATGAATGGAAACAGAATTATGAGGAACATATTGCAAGCAGCTGATACATAACAAATTCGGAGATTAAACAAAACTTAAACCATAAAGATATAACAGAATTGATTCGGGAGCTCAAGCTATATGAGGAAAGAAAAAGATTGGCAAATATTTCATTCACATCAAACGAAGGGAAAAGAATGCATGTGGCCACAGAGCGACATAATATATAAAAATGAATGTTTGTTTTTTTGTTCGTACTTTATGCGCGGCCATACCGTTGATCCGATTGTGATGGGGCATTTTGCAAAATGTTTAGGGGATTCTCGGGATGAACATAGACTATAAGAGAGTTGTGATACTCAACACCTACGCCCTTAAAAACCGCCCTTTGTAGGGGAAAACGTGAAAAAAGTAGCTCTAGGACGTTTAAATGGCTTACGCTGCCTGAACCATAACAAATACACAAAATTAACGTTCACAGAATTGAATATCTCAAACAGCTCTAGAAAAAAGTCCGCGTATGTTTATCTCTTACGGATAACTCACAATAACAACTTTTGTCTTTCATTTGATGCCAAGAAGATCGAGACAAGTACGTAGATTCCTGTGCAAGCACAGCAGCACATGTCGGGTGTTCTTTTACTGATAACTAACAGTAACGAATTTTTGTCTTTTAGCTTATTTATGCCAAGAAGATCGAGATAAATGGAATCTCGGGCAACACCGGGTAATCAGCACGGGAAATCTTAAAATATTTAAGATATTCATTTATAATTATTTCTCATTTTACTTATTCAACTAATCATAAGAAGTACATTATTTTTTGTCTCTCAGCTCATTTATGCCAAGAAGATCGGGATAAGTAGATTCCCGGACAACGCCAGGTAAACAGCACGGGGTACATACAAATAATTACGATATTAATTTTTCCTACTACCTGTTTAAGTAAGCACAAAACACATTAATTTTCGTATTTCAGCTCATTTATGTCTAGAATACCGGGATACGTAGATTCCCGGGCAACACCGGGTAAAATCAGCACGGAATATCTAAAAATATAAATGTATAATTATTTTTCCTACCACTTATTCAACTAAACATAAAATAGCGTTAATTTCCACTTATTTAGTCGTAGCAGCGCACGCCGGGTATTAGCCAGTTTCAAATGAATACGTCTCCCGGGTTAAACAGAATTTTATGTAAAAGGGTTGATTTTCATTGCTGAAAATGTTTGTTACTTCAGATAAAAACTAATTTCGATAAAAGTTTCAAGTGTTACACGATAAAATTACCTCTATCAAATGATGTTGACACCCACTGTATATACAACAGGGCAGGCTTTATTTTGTTTGGGACTGACATCCGTAGCACAAGGGTAGACTTGGCAATAACTTACTTTACTAGGTTTCCAGTTCACTTGATTGACAATTACTAACTAAACGAAATAAATCGCCTTAGGATTATTTATGCTACAAGGTAGATAACAGCCTTTTGACAGTCGAGGGCATTATTATTCCAAATTGTATATAAGTCGAAAGAGCATTTTTTTTTCAAATCATTTTCAAAATTGTTTGTTAGTTACAAACTTTAACAGAAGGTAGAATTTATAAATAAGATTCATAAAAGAAACTTAGGTTTAGATCAAATTATATAAAGTACCACAAATTATAAGCCTAACATACCTTAAGGCGAAATAGGATTTATATATGTCCAATAATAATAAAGAAAATATTACTTGATATAACTCTCACGTAATTTCTGTGTATTCACACGCTTTATATTAGCTTGACCTGTATCTGTCTATGTGACGGACATGTATCTATGTAACGGAATTTTTGAACAGGACTTTCACCCACTTAAAAACATTGGATCGACTTGAAAGTTTGTATACTTTTAAAGGACCCGTGACAATACAATAATTTCATAATTATTTTCTAAAATCCTGGACAGAATCATTAGAAAATAATAAAAAAAACAGGTAAATAGGTTGCGGACTTATCGACTTTTTAATCAATCGTTGTAAGAGCTCAGTTGGTAGAGCGGTGAACTGTAGTGATATATCATTTCAGTAATCCATAGGTCGCTGGTTCAAATCCGGCCAGGAGGATTAAGCATTAATTTTTCATGGGATTCAGGATTATGACAATCAATTAAACTAAAAATTTAAGAAAATAAATAATAGTTTCAACAAAACATAAACAACATGCTTTATTAGAATTCCAAACTAAAAAATAAAAAATAATAATAAAAAACTAACTAAAAACTACAACGCTTTATTAGAAAACCGAACTATAAAATGAAAAATAATTTTAATTTCCAACACGCTTCGGATAAAATTAAAGTGGTCACAAAAAAAATCATCCCAACACATCTAGAATAAAAACTAGAGTTATCTACAAAAAATAATTTTACCACTCAAAAAGCGTGGGTTTGCTATTTATGGTTTTTACGTTTTTTTTTAGAGACTTTACTTTTACCAATATCTGTTTATTATCAAATATATTAATTGATATAGAGCACCCCAAGCTTTTTCATGATAATTTTTTTTTTGTAGGTAACCCTATTTATATTCTGGATGTGTTGGGAGAATATGTTTTTGTTGACCACTTTAATTCTATCCCAAGCATGTTTTGAAATTAAAATTATTTTTAATTTTTTAGTTTCGGTTTTTTCTAATAAACGTATTGTTTTTATTTTTAAAACTATAATTATTCTTTCTTTACTCCAATCTATGGTAGTGATTATCTCTACGAATTATAGGGACACCCGTAACGGCAACTGCTTTAAAAAAACGTTTAAACTGCAAATATTTATACAGCATTTATTCTGCCAATAATATTATATGAAAAAAAACAGGCAGATTCAGGAAGCCTTTTTTTATGTAGCATAAGCTATTAGTTAGGTTGAATTTTGCCTCTTAGGTTCTAAGCTGACTTCGTCTCGAGAAATTGATATTTATTATAACTTGATCGTTCATAAGAATCGTCGCTAGAATCATGTAAATAAGTTTTATGTTGTAATGCACTGAAATGAAATAGTTCAAAAGAGACAGCTACTACATAATTACCCAATTACTATGAAACGCAATTAATTTACTTTCAATTCGTTGGTTACGTAAGTTCTGGAGTTATAGCGTACATGACTTGTTAATGTTTTTAATTTTTTAATCGGCTTATAATTGTGTACTGTTATGTTCTAGTGTTTATTGGATCATTATAGAAGATGAATATATGTGCAAGACATTGTGAATTTCTGATGGTGAACACTAGCAGGACAATCATGAAATCATTAATATCTGTTCTCTTCGCCAATTTAGAGAGCATCCCAATCGAAGTGCAGGAAGAAAACTTGGTGAAATGCTTCAATTCTCATCTGCTGATAATATCGTCAGTTTTCAGCACTTCAAATCTCTAAACCTTAAAATTCTTACAGCATACATCCCTAACACAAATGACTGTTTAATGTCGTTTTCTTAGAATTTTACTCGAGTTAAGAGTAAATGTATGCATTGTAGGAGAAAAAAAAAAAAGAAAATGATAAAAATTCCCGTTCTTAATATTACAAGGGATTTATCTTTAACATTAACCGAGATATTGGTAAATAAAAATCGTTACAAACTTTTAATTCGCAACACCCTGTATTCAGTGTCACAGTAACGTTATAAATGTATATAAGTTACGCTCTGCCATTAGGAGCAAAGTCGCTCTTCGGTAAACTTCCCATTATAATTCGCCATCAGATTAATTGGAAGTTTTTAAAAGCAAGAGGAGCTTCATAAGTCCTAATTCACGCACTGTCGCTAATCCAACACAAAAACACAACCAAGTGATGGGAAGATGTTAAATTGGTGTAGATATTATGCAAGGTGGGTCATGGACAGATAAGTTCTGAAACACTGCAACTGAATTTCCTCCTTGACATTTTTCATACAAGATGGGTGAGTTGTAAGAAGCGTGTTCATTTTCGTATAACCTGATTTTCTATAGCGTTGGTACTTTTTTGTTTATATTTGTATCGACTGTAGCTTCAAGGAATTGTGTTAGTTGCATGATTAATTGCGGGCCTTGGCTAAAGTGTAGGTTATTCATTATCCTGTATTCCACAACGAGAAGGAATCCATCGAAGTTTAATTATTTCTGCATATTTTGGAAGTTTCTGAACAAAGCTTGAATGTTTGAAACATGAGAACGTATAGATGTTTTTGTGTGTCCAAAAGCCTGTGTTGCGATGTTTTTTAAATCAGAGTAAAATAATCAACTTTTTACATTTTTGAATTTTAGTTATTGAAGGTAAACATTTATTTATTTTTTTCCATCTGAGTTGATGAGTAGAACAGATAGGGATAGAGGGAATCTCGTTAATCCCTTCAATGCGCGTCTCTAATTAGATGACGAGGCATTTGGCTACCTTAAGACAGACATAGAGGAATACTGTGCAGTATACACCGGCTCCAACCACTACCTGGAGCATACGTGTATATTCATTCATATCATTTCATATTCCTTCTTCTTTTTCTTCCAAATACGCGTAAAGCCCTAAAAACTGTATGGTCTCAATAAGCTACCTTATGTAGAACATCACAAAAGATCTCTTCCCTCGAGGACGGTATTGAAGCATGACTTAATCATCGTCTTAAAGGAAACAACCTGTGAACAGTCCTCATTACAGTTGTTTCAAGTTTCATGTTTCCTAAAATCTTCTGCCAATATTATCCTGTAACAGCCACAGTGTGCGGTTAACTTAAGTCATGTCCTGAGCGATGTATTGTTCCTTTCCGAGACCTACAAAACGCAACGAAAACACGCTAAATCTACAGAAAGTTTCAAATACATTAAAAGTTAGTGATTGCACAACTAGCAGTTAAAATCTCTGCGGACAATTAAAAAATAAAACTGTACGACCTAATATTTATACATTAATAACGTATTAAAAATAAACAAATGCATTTATATCTTCATTTAAATTTCAATAAATATATAATAATGAAAGTGATATTAACACGGCAAATAAGAATTGACTCTGTGAACTCAAAGAACTCAGTTATTTAAGAACAATTGATTTAAAAGCTAAGATCAGATCTGTAAGACTTTAAGAATTTGAAAATTCGCTCAAATAACAATGTATTAGGCTCACATTAGTTCCCCTCATCACAAAATTCTGTAAATAATATACAACATAAAAGTCATTGTTTATGAAACAAATACGTTAGCAAGCTCTATGTACATTTACTTACTTACTTATTACTGGCACTATCGAACCCGTAGGTCCATGGCCGCGCGGACATAAGCTCTCCATACATCCCTATCCTGAGCCAATGCTTCCCAATCATTCCCTGTATAATCTACTTCTCTCAATCATAGTTAATGTTATTCTCCCACCTCATTCTTGGTCTACCAACTGGGCGTTTTCCCTCTGGCTTCCTACAAGAAGCTTCTATGCAGTCTTTCACTCCCTATAACGTGCCACATGGTCCTGCCCCATCGCAGTCTACGAGACTTACTGTTCTTATTATATCGGCTTCCTATAAAGACCATGTAGTTCATTGTTATGTATCTTTCTCCATTCACATGTCTGTTCATCTCTCTCTTGGTTCAACATTTCCTAGTGCTTATTCTCAAGACTTGAATCTCCTTCCTCCCTTAAAGTAAGGGTCCATGTTCCACCCATATAATATAACTGTAGAATAATAGTTTTATATATTTTCAGTTAACGTTTTTTGAAAGGGTTCGACATCAGAGTTTGCAATGCATAAAAGCACGCATTCCAGAAGTGAGCCTATGTAATTTCTTGGTGCTCTCATTCATATTGCGATTATTGTTCCTAGGTATTTGAATTCACCCTTCCTCAGAATTCCCTCATTTTCATTAGCTGTCCAGTTCATTATATAATGATTTCACGTGTGCCAGATATTGAGTTTTTAATTGATATTTGCTTCCAGTCCTAATTTCTTAGTGTTCTCAATAAGGGTGCGTGTTGTCCTTTATATCTCCTCGCAATCGGCCATATACTACATCATCACACAAACTAACGCTTATTAATACCATTGAGTTTATCAACCCTTCCTTATTCTCCAAAGATTTAATGCATGCCTAGTACAAATTAAATAGTGTACGAATGTGCGCTCCTTGCTTCAACCCATGCTGGATTTCAAAATGCCCGAAACTTTTGCCTACCCACCCAGTCTTGTGCCATTTAGACCTGCGTATAGTCTAAACTAACTTTACGAATCCCGAACTCCAGCAGGATACTATTCTTCCCCCATAATGAATCATTGCCTTTTGAAGTCTACATATAGTTGATGAACAGTACATTATATTCCCTTTTATTTTCAAAATCTGTCTTTAATAAATCTGATCTGTTGTAGACCTGTTTCTTCTAAATGCCATTGATGATCTCCTAGAATGGCATCAACATAGGGATTTACAAATATATTTGTAGATTTGTACGAATTAAAGTATGATGCCCCTAAGATTGTTGCAATCAGTTTTATCTCTTTCTTTAAACGGTACATAAGTGATTCCTTCATTCATCTGGAGAGTTTCATTTTCCCAATCATACTAAGCAACCAGCGTATCTGCTCCATCAAATTTTCTCTTCCCCCTTTTTATTAGTCCTGCTGGCCTCATCTGAACCTGATGCTTTAAAACATCTTCAATTTTTCTCGCCATTCCAACCTCAATGCACTGGCTCTGCGACTAGCATTTCTGCTGCCTTAAATTATCCTCCTCATGTCCTGTTCTGTTGTACGTTTAATAGCTGATTAAGTACTTTTCATCTATTTAATATACTCCGGGAATCTGCAACAATCCCCATTTTTCATATTAAACATGTTGTTCTACCCTGAAACCCTTTTTCTCTATACTAAGTTACCTGATACATTCTAAATGTTCCTATTTTGTGCGTTCCTTTCAGATCATTAAACTTCTCTCTCAAAATATTCTCCTCTTTTATCTTTAGTAACTTGGTGGTTCCCGTCTAATACTACCCAATTGCTCTAAAGTTACCTCATTTGGCTCTTAAAACATTTAATTTTGCTAGCTTTCTTTTCTTTACAAGGTCGTACATCCTCACAAACCATATCCTGTTTTGCCCTCGTTTTAAGCAACCAATGCTTTCTGATGCTGACAATTTAATAGTATTCTTATAGCCTCCCATTCTTATTTATATCAGTTTCTTCTTCCTCGCCACATTGTCATCGGAAGATTAGTACTTCAATCTATCGCGCTCTATGTCACATAGCAAAAAAACAGTTGAACTTTATTCGAAATGTTGTAATCGGAATATGTATACGTTGAACACTCGTATGTCTAGAATAAGTCGCCTTTATTGATTTTAACTATTATGACCATTGAAACCAAATACAACGTATATAAACATTTAAAAATGCCTTACCCACGTGAAACACAGCTCAACCACCTCGACATGCGCGGTGGGTCTAATAGGACTTGTGTTTGAAGCGGCTTAATCTTTTTTCTTTTTCCTAATGTTCATTTCTTATTTGCTGATATCATAAGTCCTTTCTTAAATTAACACACATTTTTAGTAAAAAATGTTTAAGTTTTTTGTTAATTTGAGAAACAGGAGTATGTCTGTTTGTTTCCTATGCTTCAACATTGATATATTAAAAAAATACTAAGAATTTAGTTTATTCTAGGGATGCGTGAGGAAAGAGATACAAGCCTGCCAGTGACCACATGCAAAAAGTGGACAAAAATCTGGAAGCACAATTTGGCTAACAAATGCAATCCACTACGTAAGAAATTACAAGTGTATAGGATTCTGACTCGGCATAATTGATGCGAGGACATTTAAATAGTTGTTAACGTGCAAATATAGTTAATACACAATTTACAACAATTAGTTGCGAGATACTTCAGAATATTTAATTTAGAAGTAGATACGTATTAATTAAAAAACATATAATTATAAAAATGTATTTATTCACAATTTTTATATTTACCACATCTTTCCCTGGCTTAAATTTCATTCATTGTAAATTCGTCTTATATTTTCCCTCCACAACCTCCAAACTCTTGTTCTCATTATTACTTGTATCCTGGTGTTGACGCCTCGAACCTTAAAGTCTGAAAGTCGACTTAGGGGGGCGGACGTCGGGAAGAATCGGGGAGGACTTCCCTGAAAGTCGTGGCCTGAAAGTCGAGACTGAAAGTCGTGGATGAAAGTCGTGGCTGGAAGTCGTGGCTGGAAGTCGGGCTGGAAGTCGTGGCTGAAGTCGTGGCTGGAAGTCTGGCTGCTGGAAGTCGTGGCGGCTGCTGAAGTGTGGCTGCTGGAGTCGTGCTGGAAGCGTGGCTGCTGGAAGTCGTGGCTGCTGGAAGTCGTGGCTGAAAGTCGTGGCTGAAGTCGTGGCTGGAAGTCCCGGCTGGAAGTCGTGGGCTGGAAGTCGTGGCTGGAAGTCGTGCTGGAAGTCGTGGCTGGAAGTCGTGGCTGGAAGTCGTGGCTGGAGTCGTGGCGGAAGTCGTGGCTGAAGTCGTGCTGAAAGTCGTGGCTGAAAGTCCGTGGCTGAAAGTCGTGGCTGAAAGTCGTGCTGAATGTCGTGGCGAAAGTCGTGGCTGAATGTCGTGGCTGAAAGTCGTGGCGAAAGTCGACTGAAAGTCGTGGCTGGAAGTCGTGGCTGGAAGTCGTGGCTGAAAGTCGGCTGAAAGTCGGGCTGGAGTCGTGGCTGGAGTCGTGGCTGAAAGTCTGGCTGAAGTCGTGGCTGAAGTCGTGGCGAAATCGTGGCTGAAAGCCGGGCTGAAATCGCGGCTGGAAGTCACGGCTGGAAGTCACGCCTGTAGTCACGACTGGAAGTCACGTTGGAAATCACGCCTGTATCACGCCTGGAATCAAGGCTGGAAGTCACGTCTGGAAGTCACGGCTGGAAGTCACGGCTGGAAGTCACGGCTGGAATCACGCCTGTATCACTGCTGAAGTCACGCCGAACGTCACGCCTGGTAGTCACGGCTGGAAAGTCAAGGCGACGTCAGCCCTGTAATCACGCTGGAGTACGCTGAAGTCACGGCTGGAAGTCACGCTGGAATCACGGCTGGAAGTACGGCTGGAATCCGCTGGAAGTCACGACTGGAAGTCACGACTGGAAGTCACGGCTGGAAGTAACGCTGCCAGTCACGGCTGGAAGTCACGGCTGAAGTCACGGCTGAAGTCACGGCTGGAAGTCCGGTGGAAGTCACGCTGAAGTCACGGCTGAAGTCCGGCTGGAGTCCGGCTAAGTCACGGCGGAATCGGGCTGGAAGTCACGGCTCGAATCACGGCTGAAGTCACGGCTGAATTCACGTCTTGAAGTCACGGCTGGAAGTCACGGTGGAAGTCACAGCTGAAATTCACGGATGAAGTCACGGCTGGAATCACGGCGGGAAGTAAGGCTGAAGTCTGGCCGGAAGTCTGGTCGTACGTCTTGCCTGGAACCAGGGCGAAGTCGGGCGGATGTCGGGGAATGTCAGGGAGATGTGGGGCGGAATCGGGCAGATATTCTGCGGAAGTAGGACTGAAGTTGGTCGGTGTAAGGCAGAATCGGGCTGGAAGTTCAGGCGAATATCGGACGGAAGTTCTGCTGAGTCCTGCGGATACGGCGGAATTCAGGCGAATGTCCTGGCGAAGTTGGGAGGATGTGGCGGATTCTGGAGAAGTCGGCGGATTCTGAAGGAAGTCGGCGGAATCGGGAGAATCGGCGGAAATCGGGAGAATTCGCGGAAATCGGCAGAATTCGGCGGAAAGCGGGAGGAATTCGGCGAATTCTGGAGAAGCCGCGGAATTCTGGAGAAGTCGCGGAATTCTGGGGAAGTCGCGGAATTCGAGAAGTGGCGGAATTCTGAGAGTCGGCGAATCGGGAGGATATCGGCGGAATCGGAAGGATATCGCGAAAATCGGCGAGTCGGGCAGACTAGGGAGGTGCCGGCCGGATGTCGGGCTGTCTGACTATCAGCTCGCGGTCCCTCGGGCTCTGTTCAATAGTTGATGGCAAAGTCTGTTTTAACAACATTATACGTAGTGAGTGGCATTGAAAATAATTATTAGAAAAAGTGTTAATATTTGACCAAAATTTAATAAATTTAGTTTTTATAACGCTTAATTTAACGTCCCAAAATTGTCTATAGAATTAGTACAAAGTAATTCGTTTGGCAAGATGTTACCTCATCTCCTTCCGTAGTAAAAACGGTTTGACATTTTCCCCCTCTGACCTAAAAGTAATATTTTGATTATTTTCGATTCTTTTGACATGTTTGTTCACTGTGCCTGGGCGGCTGAACGTACATGCGACGTACCACGATCGGCGGGCAGGTCAGCAAATGTAAACGTATGAATTTTCGATTTATTAATCTTAGAGAAAAGATGAAGGACATTAAGATGAAATGGAAACACTCAAAAGAAAATTTTGGATTTAATATTTGTCTACTAAACACCTTTTAAAGTATTCCCACTACGGTCCTCAGAGCCCTTGGGGTAGTGGGAGGTTAAGGCTCCCACTATTTCTGACACTGGCACTTGATGTCAGCCGGGTTGCGCCCTTGCGTGACGCCGCCTCCCCAGAACAAGCGTCTAGTACTCATTCCGTGAGAGGCTTGAGTCTACCCCAGGGCATAGTGTCCGCCAGAATGTTTGGGTCAGTTTAAAAATCCTGACCCCCCTGGACTTGAACCCTCGACCTTCCGCTTTAGCGCAGTGGCCTTAACCACTCTACGCTACGACGCGCGGCTGCCCACTAAACTACCTACAATTTTTATAACATGTTTACAACGTGTATGTTATTTTACCCTAGTTATTAGAAAAGTTTTTTCCAGAACAATAAATATCATTTGCAGAGACACTTCAAGTTTAAAAGATATGATTTTTGAAACGACAAATATAATATTAAATAATGTTAGATTATCTGGACTGCACACATATATGCTACCAGAGTACTGATACATGGCCTTATTATTTCATATATATAATATATATATATATATATCTATATTATTATATTTCTCCATTATTACAGATGTGTCGCGTGACTTGGTCTCACTGCCATCTAGTAGCTGACTATAAACGTAAGCAAATTAAAGAAAGAATATTTTTTACCTTATAGGCAGTGACGCTTTTAGAGATGTTGTAATTAAATGTTTAACATTGACAAATGCAAGCTTAATATGGTATGACAGAAAAATAAATGCTGGACGGGATTATATTAGTAAATATATATCACGTACAAACTGTAAATTCCACTATTTATTAGTAATAATCTCTTTAAACACGAATTACCTACTGTGAAACTTATTAAATGTATGTAAAATGTATCCGTTGTATGATGTTTCTATTAATTGTTTTAGGACCGTGGACAGTCGGGACGCGATATCAGTAAAGTCCGGAGGAGCAGATTCTTTACTTAGGCGTGCGGATATGTACGGCGAGACGAGGACAACAAAGGACAACCCGTATTATACATTAGAGGTAAAGTTTACATTTTTAATTCTTAATTGTGTTTATGTTTTTAATTTATAAACCAATATTTAACTCAATTAATTGTTTTTAATATAAGTACTTACTTATAAGAAAATAATGCATACAACATAATAGTTAAAACCTTTCTGTTTTGTGTAATGTAATGTTCGTATGGGGGGGGGGTCATT